>VWPW01026692.1:266915-277290 GCA_013389825.1 Crypturellus undulatus
GCCCCGCCTCCGCGGCGCGCATGCGCATGCGCGGCCAGCCCCTCGCGGGGCGCGCTGCCCGCTGGGAGGTGTAGGCGCCTCCTCACGGCGGCGCGGGGGCAGCGGTTGCGCCTGCGCGCGCCCAACGTTCCCAACGGCTCGGGTCGCGCGCCCAACGGCCAGCGCTGCTCCCCGAGCCCCTCTGGTGTTAGAGGGAGAAAAGCCGTGAGTCAGGGCCCTGCGGGTGCCCAGCGAGCCCGGGGAGTGAGGCACGGATGGCCGCTTGTAGCGCAGTCCTGGCTTTCCTCTCCTGGGAGGATAAAAAATCCACCCCCTTCTTTCCACATGTCGCCTTGCGTTGCTGAAAGTTATTGTTATTTTTTTCCTCAGTCGTAGGAATGTGGCTCTGGAGGCAGTTACAGGGACCACGGCAATTGCTGTCCTTGCAGGCCCCACCGTTGCTGGTGTGTTGCGTGAGCAGCTGCAACATGTTCTGCAGTGGGGTCACTGCAGTCTGGTTGTTGGCGTGTTTGCAGGTGGAGGGACAAAGCAAGAAGTCTTCTGTGCCTCAGGGGTCGCTTGGGGGCAGTTGCAATTACTATAGTACAGTGAAGTGACACAGGACTCAGCATCCCATGCACTTTCCTTTGCATCTTGGCGTTTCCTGTAAGTCACACGTGCTTCCTGCCATGTAGAGGCGCCACGGAAGAAATCTCCATGTACAGGTTCTTCAAAAGAAAACGTCAGCTCTGCTTCTCCACAGGCAGCTCCGGTGTCCTCTAGCACAGCAAAAGTGCCTCTGAAATACAATGAGCTCTTTCCTCCTCTCGGATAAACTAGATCCGAATGTCCCCTGGGGCAGAGAGACGGCCTTGCAGGTAAAGCGCAGGGCAGGCAATCTGAATCTTAGCTCTGACTTTGCCACTGCCTCGCTGCGTGACCTTGAACAGTGTGCTCAGGCCCTGCATACCACTGAGCTATCTGAAAAGATTAAACTCTCTCCCTCCCTAATTCTCCCATCATTTCTGTGAGAAAAGGTGAAATAATTGCCTGCCTCACAGAGCTGCTGTGAAATTGGAGTAATTATTTTCTGTGGTGTGAGTAGCATTGCCTCAGTGGTGGGCTTGCTACATCGGTATGCAGGGCAGACTTCAAACGCTAGATGTTGCTGTTGCTACAAATTGAAATGCTCACTTTCATAATGGCTGTGGCCAAATCAAACCTAGGGAATTATAATCACGCTCTGCAGGAAACACAGCTGCAATATAGAAGCTGTGCTACCATCCCACCAGAGATAAGACAAGATCACCAATTGCTTTATTCTCCATGTTGGAATTCATTTCCTTCTGGCTCTAGCCATGCTTGCTATGGTGCCATTCAAAAATGTACAAGTGTAGTCAAAGAGAGATTTAAGCCTGGCATAACACTGTTCATTTCAATAATTTTAATATTTGTGGCACTATGAAATGCATATCTAAAATGTAGAAAAGTCTTTGTTTTTCTTTAAGAAAAAGAGTGTATGCTGTCTAATTTTTGTGCTAATGTGCATACATGGGTGTTTTGAAATGGTGTGCGTGGATCCATGACATATAGATTTATTTGAACTAGGACCATATATCCAAAATTTTATGAGTCTTATTCTGAAACATTGTATGATGTTGTAACATTTTTATACATAAGAATATCTGCCTTGTTGAGGCCAGTCAAATAACTGAAAGCTGATGATGCTTTAATGAACTTGGTTCATCCTGATGATGTTTTCCAATATTAAAATTAGAGCACCTCCCTCAGGTTAATTTTAGACATGCAAAATTGCACAAGTGGTAAACAGTTTGTGCCTTTAAATCTCATCCTGGAAGGAGAATGTAAATCTTGATGAAGCTTTTCTTGAGCTGGATACCTATAGAAATTCCTCCACTGATAAAACTGTATATTTTTCTGCTAAAAAATAATTAAGCCCTCCATATTGCCATCTCTCATCATTTGGTATTTGACTCAGTCTCTTGTTTGAGTTTGATCATTTGGCTCCATACCTGTAAGCATTGAAAAACTCTTTCCTGGGAAGCACCTGGACAAACATCCACTTTTGGGGCTGCCTCTTCATGGGGATGTCAATGCTTATAGGAAGGATTGTAACCTTGAAGTGTTCATTCCTACTGAATACAGTGATACTATAAACATCACATACGTCTACTGTAGAGACAGGCTAGAACTGAAATCCTGCAAAATATATCTTCCCTTCTTTTTTTTTTTTTTTGGGGGGGGGGGGGGGGGGGGGGCCCAAACCAAATAGATAGTAACTGGTCTGAGCTCAGATTCTTTGAGACAGACCCTGGAGCTTATTTGCAGATGCAGATCTCAGAGAGGCGCAACAGCCATAGATCTCTGCAATCAGCACCTTCGTGTCCCTCACAGCGGTGTGATGATTGCACCACGGAAGCACGAGGGATGTTTCAATCATGACCCTGCTGCGTGAGGTGCCACAAAATCCACAGCAAGAGTGAGGCTGTTCCACAAATGACTAAGCAGTGTGCAGAAAAACCAAATAAATGCAGCTTGTCCGCAGCACACGTGGTGTCCTCGTGATGCTGAGTGCCTAGCAGGTCAGCTCCACAGAACACACCAGACTTTCCCTCTGCTCAACCGTGGCTGCTTCCCTGAAAGAAAACAACCCAAACCAGCGATTATACTAGCAAGTCAAAAATGGTGAGTAAGGTTGAGAGCACTGAATTCTTCTCTCTCCCTCTTTGAAACTCACCTGAAAGGTTGATGCTCAGCCTGTTTTGAGGGCTCCCCTACATCTACTGGTCACTAATTCTACCCAGCTGTTCCCCCTTGGCTGTGCCTGGGGCTCCCAGCTCAAGCGAGGAGGGTCCTCAAGCAGGTGGGGTGGAGCTGTAAGGGAGTTCCTGATCTCTGGAGAAAATTGAATGTTATTTGCAAGGAGCAGGGAAGTCTCTTCCTGTGTTACTCAAGTCAGATTCAGGTTTTGTGGCACAGAGAAGCTGCGAACTGTCTCAGCTCTCTGTCTCTGCTGAAGGAAGTCTTGTTTTTCCCTCAGGGGTTGCTGCCCTTTTCTCTCCTGGAGCCACCTGGGACTCTTGCTGAATCTAATTCATCTGGGTGTTTTCCATACCGTGACTCCATCGTCTGTTCTGCTTGGGCAGGTAAGTTTAAGTGCTCTGTTGCAGCAGTTCCCCAGAGGCAAAGCCTCTGCGGGCACCATGACCCTCCTATTGCAGTCTGGCTGCCCAAGGAAGACCTGATTTATTTTACTGTTTGCAGAGGGCTTAATTTGCTCAGTGATGGGAGGCAAAAAGCACTTTTTTTTTTCCCAAACCAGAAAGAATAATCATAAAACCACACACATGCACCATAAGGGGAAACAAGAACAACAACAACAACAACAACAAAAAAAAAAAACAGGGGAATTCAGAGAGAGAGAAGAAACCCTTTTAACTGAATTGGGCAACTGAACTCCTTGACCTTAGCATTGAGTTACTGCACTGTGAGCGCTTCAGCAGGATGCTCGCAGAAAGCAAACACCTCTGCCTGCCCTTTCCTGCCCTCCAGGGGCAGGATCTAGTCCTGTATGGTACAGAGTTTCCATGTTAGTGCACAAGTGATACTTCTGAGGTGCTCCTGTGGTTTATTTCCTGTGCTACCACAGAAGACTGTAGTAAAAGGGGAAGGGTGTAGTACCAAGTACTACACCACAGTAGTGGTGTTGTGGTACAAAAGTATTAATATGGTATCTTTTAAGCTAACCTAACAAAGCCTACTAGATTAATTATAATTTAAGGGTGAACTGTGAAATGATCTTCATAGGTTGGTAAAATATGTTCTTATCAGCAAGGTCTTATGCTGGTGAAGGTGACAGGCGATCACTTGGACATTTCATTGTTTTAAGGTTGTATGTGAAACACTGACTAGTAATGAAAATACCTGGTGTTTAAAAGTATGTGAATAATAAACACAAATGTGATTTGGGGGTAGGCAGCAGTAATAGCTGAACTTCACTGCTTTGCACAGTGGCAGGGTACCTTTGCACTGAGACATGGGAGATTTGGCACCTATTTTCACCTCTGCTTTGGATCCACTGATTGGCTCCTAAGTTTTCAGTACCTCAGCTCTGCCTTTTAAAAGAGCAAGAGTGAAATCAATGCATCCTTTATGAACAGCTTTAAGTTCTGTTGGTAAAACATATTTTATTCTTGATTTTTCTCCTTTCTTCCAGCAGTATACGTGAGAAGTTCCTCCAGGTCCAAATCCTTGAGGTCTGTCACAGAAATGCCCACTAAACTGGTAGATTCAGCAAAGATCATTGACTGAACAGGCCCAGACCGTGAACTACCCTCTCCATCAGAGGCAACTAGTCTGTGTCTCAGCTGAAGCATCCTGAGTAAATTGGACTGTTGTTGCCATGCTGCACCTGCTGGAAATTTAACCATTTCCAGCCCTGCCAGGGCTTCTTCAAGCAAAACCCCTCTTTCTCCAGTTTAAAGTTAGGCCAGATACTGGCTTGAGTCATAGCAAAGTAAATCTCTGAAAAATATATGGCAGCCTCCAGCCTTTTGACCACTTGCTATGTACCTGCCTTGAACTGAAGTTAGCTGTCTTGTGTATGGATGAAAGGATCTTACTGCTTTTTGTGTTAGACAGGTGTCTTAGCAGCGTGTGGTTACGCGTTATTAGGACTGCAGCTTGCTCATTACCACAAGAGGGAAGCCAATACTAATAATATGATTTTGTTCATATATTAACTAGGGTTAGGGTGAAGCTTTTGTCCCTTTCAAGTCCATTGCTTGTCTCCTTCTCTTTCCTCCTAAAGCACTTGCATTTGATCATATGTCAGAAATTAAAGAACATTATTCCACATTCCATTTGCTCAATGTCCTGTGAAATGAGTTTCATGGATTTTCCTGGCTCATTTGAAAGGCATACACAAACCTGAAACAGAAAGTTGGGACGGAAATAAGGTGGTTGTTTTCATAATTCAAATTTAAATACTCTGCATGCAAACATGAAGAAACTTGGTGGCTGTGACACTTAGTAAAATAGGGTTTCCCCTCATTTAGCTGAGGAAGGAAAATTAAAGAATATTTGGGGAGTCATGGACAAATGAATTCAACAAGTTCTCTGACTCTTGTTGTTCTTCAGCTTGTTTTGCAATGAGCACCTTCATTATGGGTTCGTTTCTTATGGCAACCCTGATCCCCCTTACTCTGCTTTAACCCAGAGTAACTCTGTGAATTTCAGGAACCTTATTGAGTCACTTATCTTATGGTGCAGTATCTGTGAAAGTCACCCTTGTCCAGATCACATACTGAAGGCTCCAATCTGATGGGTCAAGCTTTTCATTATACTTCATTTTGTAGGCAGATATTGTAAAAGGTTTACCTAAAATGCTCACATTTTGAAAATAGTCTGGGTATAACAGAGAAACTGAACAGGGGCTCATCCATGAAATTCCTTTGGGTGATGTTTTCCTTGCCTGTCATCTAGACTGCTGCATAATACAAATGAAAGATAAATGCTCAGAAGGCTTCTGTAGAGCACTTCTGTAGGCACGTGACATTGGTTGGACATCATCGTTGTTCTTGGTGTTTGTAAGCTGTGACTTGGCTTGTATATTATATATATTTGAGGGACAGCAGAAATGTGAAGCAGAAGCAATGCAGAAAAACATGTATGTTTAGACTTCCTATGAAGCCCCCTAGTGTGTTCCCTGCAAGTACAGGAGAGGGAAAATCAGGGCAAGGTTATGAAAATCACAGACATAGATTGCAGTCCCCAAAGGACCTTTGTGTAACTAGTTTCTTTGTTAGAAATATTTTGGGAGCATTTAATGGTATTATGGGTGCTCTCCTTCCTCCCTGCAACTCCCTTAAAATCTTTTCCTAAAGATGCTGCTGGTCTGAAACACATTGTCAAACTTGAAGGGAGAAAGGAAAAATACTATCCCGCACATGGGCAGACACCTTTCAAAGACCCTCAAAGTAGGTTCTTCAGGGACTTCCATCCTGTCGTTGTTCTAGACCCCACTTCTGCATGTACGTATGCATGTGCTTGACTCCAAGTACACGAGCAGTCACATTGCCTGCAGTGAGAATATTCACATGACTGAAACCATGCCCTTGCATAGGGATTTCCTGAATCAGGGGCATAAAGGGAAATGGCCAGGTTAAAATTAATGGGCTGGGTTTGTCCCGCTAGTGGAATTCTACAAGGCTAAAACAGATCCAGTACATTCAAGAAAGTGCCATTGCTGGCTCCCTCACCTGCCAATCTCTGTGTCTCTGGTTATGGCATAATTAAAGTCTATCCCTTTCCCACATTTGGGTAGCTGAGGCTGGGGGAATTCGCATCGCTTTGCAACAGCAGGAGTGGCTCCTCCTCAGGACAGTTTCTCCAGAGGCATCTGATGGAAAGCAGTTTCTGCTGCAGATCTATTAGTGATGTGACTGTGGGGGTTCATGGGAGCTCAACCTGCATGTGCCTCCTGCCTACTGCTGGGGCCAGGGCGGATAATTTGACAAATCCTGTTGACAAAGCAGGTCTTGCCTGTCCTGCCATTTGCCTGCTCCTGTGTGGTGCTGAGCAGCTCTGCAGCCTTGGTAGGAGTTGCTGGTCAGGTAAGAGGACCTTATTTCTCTATTGCTGTCCAGGTTGTTTCTCTTTCTGGTCTCTTTCAGTGGTGCTACTTTGTTCTGTATGGGTCTTAAACACTTCAGGTGAATGCTGCACTCACTTGAAAACAGCTGCTAAATAAGTATAAAATATACAAATTTGTTAGGCTTAGAAGCAGCCCCTCTGTAAAAATGCTTCTCCCTGCTGTCTCTGGCTGTTCTGCCCTTGTGCCAATGTAGTGTTTGGGAGTTGCTAGCCCTTGTCACTCTGAAACTCACCCTTGGTACCTGCTTGATGCTGAACTTGTGCCCTCAGGTGTGTGGCTTTCTGCAGCTCAGCAGGCATGTGCACTGTACCTGCCTGCTCACCCGCTCTGTAGTGCAGGCTCGGCCTCCAAATGTCAAAAGTCACGGGGCCAGGGGAAAAAAATAAAGAAAAAACACCGCTGAAAAAACAAGCTCCAGCATCCAGGGCTCATGACTGCTTTGACAAGATCTATCTTTAGTTGTAATAGTGAGTCAGATCATTGTGATCTGACTTTACGGTTAGGTTGAGGTATGAGCCAGGCCATGGGATTGAGAGCGAGAGCATCATGGGATGTCGCTGTAAAATTCCACTACTCTCCCCTCTCTAAATCAGGTTTGAAGAGAATTAAGAAACAGGAAGGGGAGGGGGGTTATTTTTCTTCAGCGGAAAACGCTTGCAGCGCGCGGCGCATCGCAATGTAGTTCACCAGTGCAGAAAGAGCAAGAGAGGAGACGTGTTCATGGAGGCCGCTATCGTATTCTCGGGCAAGGAGCACCTCTTGCTGCACAGCTCTGTGTGCAAGGCGTCACGTCTAAGCAGCCCCACCAGCCGCTCGGAGCCACTGCAGGATTTTCTTGGATGGTGCCGCGTTGCCTGGCAACACTGCTAGGCAGCCAGCTATACATCACGCACGGAGCTGGTCCCGGCGCTGCCGCGGTGCCCGGCCCGTTACCGCTCCCCACTATCAAATATTAATTTTCTGCTTGCAAGGAGACACCGTACTGGGAGGGTGAGGGACCTTCCCTCTCGAGTGCACACTTGCAGCTCCTGTTGACTGGAATTGGAATCCCAAGCAGCCTCCCAGCGAGCTGACTGCTCCGTATGGAAAAGTGGGTGTGATTGCCAAGATACAAACACCTTCTGCCCCTGAGATGGAATGCAGGTGGCCTTTAATATAAATAAATAAAGAGGCAGTGCAGATTATGTGACAGGCATAAAAATACATGCAAAAAAATCTTTTCTCCCCACGCCCTTTTTTTCCCTTTTACTCCTTATAAACACATCCTGCTGTGATGAGCATGGGCACACATCCACAAAGACAGGGAAATACACTCGTCATTTTGGGTATTTTTGAGGTTCCTGTATTCTATGGTATCATTAACATGAGCTCGTATTGCAAAAAACATGGGTGTTTTTTCAGTTGTATTCCTGATAAGTGATTTGAGTGGAGACTGCTTGCTGAGCCCCTTCCTCAAAATGGTTGCATAACCCAGCTGTTGCATGCACAGAAAGAAGAGGAAACCCAATCCCTTTCTATAAGAAGGCAAGGTGTTGTTACCAAAGGTAAACTGCACAGACCTTCTTCCCCAGAATACAGAGAAGATAGTATCTGCAGCTCTTTTCAGGTGTGTAGATCCAGAACCCGGAGCTATTTTGTCCTAGGGCAGAAGGATTCTCTGCAAAGGTTTTATGCAAGAGGGGGTTTTGAATAGTTCTGAAACCGCTGGAGCTAGAATGCTCTTTTTTTTTTTTTTTTTAAAAAAAAAGGGACATATTGTTGCTGATAATGCTAGCGGGTGGCAAGAAGAGAGGGATGCTAAATAGCTGATAAAAGGCAGCAGATCGTTTCTGGCATCCGAATGCTGTGTTTTCTTCTTTCGTACATCAGTGGATAGACTGATTGTTTAAGCCAGGCAAAGAGGGAAGCAAGAGAGGAAAACCACACTGTCAAAATACACAACGGTTTGTGAGATGAACAGCTGCATTACACTTCATCTGCACTTGCACGTATGGCAGCTCTGATGGAGTTAGCAGAACAGTGTGTTGTCCTACACCTATTTTGCAGGAGCGCCTAAATTTAGTTTTAGGTTAACCCATCCTGTTACATGCCTAACTTACTGCATTTCTGGGTAGGTGGTGGAACAAGACAAATCAGGCTTTTCTAAGGTAGAGCGAAGTGTCTTTGCACTACTGGCCCTGGAGGAGTGCAGCACTTCGATACAGAAACGGTTCTCATGGTGTTCAGTGGCACTACTCCAACAGCAGAACAAAGGCAGCAACAGAACTTCCATTTCATGTTTTTCCCCAAATCACGGCAGGCTGAAATGAATTCAGTGCCTAGGGCTCAGCTCCTCAATCTTTGTTTGCACATAAGGCGAATTTTATCCTAGGAGAAGATACTCAGAATCTCTACTGAGAGTAGAATTGAGATCTAACACTTTGGAGTGAAAAGCCCTTTTACAGGCAAATAAAATATCATACCTTCCATACCTGTGCTTTAGAAACAAGGGTCATCTCGAAGTCTGTCCTCATTTTGCAGTGTTTTTGTTGAGTGAGATAAGAAATAATTTTTAGGTTGAAGCTTGAAGCTGTCTTTAGCTTGAAGGACTTTAATTGGAATAACTGTCCAGTTCTATTATTGATTTTTTTAGCAAGATATTTCTTCAGTAATGTGCTTCAACAAACATTGACAGCAGTCAGAAAACCGTATTTGTATCAAAAATATGCAGAATTTCACCATACTTTTGCTGCTCTTTCTGACACCTCACAGCTCTTCTGAGCTTGAGCACATGATGAGAGCCTGAGCTATTTTACTTCTGGTGAATGAAGACCGAGTGCAGAAAATATGAGGCCTGTAACTGTGCACGTTCACTGACACCTCAAGGAAATGAATGTCCCAAGGGTCCCCCTTGTTATTCAAGCACAGAAGTGAATTGTCAGAGCAGGAGGAGACCGGTGACTGGCAGAGGAAGGCTGGAGGCAGCACCCACCTTGGAGAGTGAGCGGTCCATGGCTGGCTTCTGCCAGCGCTGAGGCTGTCCTCTACACCCGCTGCAAGGCCTCTGCAAAGCCTTCGCATGAGTGAGAATCTGGCTCAGTTCTCGCCCTGCCTGAGGGCTGAGAGTTATCACGGCAAAAGTTGGGAGATAAGCCACATCTTTACTACACAACAGTGGCAAATGCAGCTCGTGCAAGTGGCTAGCCCTGGAAGCAGGAAAGCACTGTGCTGGGCAAGGGTGCAAAAAGAAAAAGGCTTATTTCGAAAGGAATAGGAAAAGAGAAAACCTGAAAGACGTTTTCTTGCTTTGAGTTTTATGGTAAATACCGAACTTTCAGTATCACTAATGTCTTATTATTATGACTGCTATTAAGTGGTAGGCCGACCTACTTTTGCCTGCGCTTTCTGGGTGCGTCTCAGCATTTTACAAGTTACAGGTTGTGCTAACAGCTGGAAATATTGTATCATTGTTTCATTACCACCTGGCTTGCAGAGAGGCTCCAGTAATTGACTTTTGTAGGCATCTGCTGAGATAAACTAAGGGAGGAAGCTGCTATAAGTTGAATGTAATTACGTTATTGTGAAACTTCTTTTTTTCTTTTCTTTCTTTCTTTCTTTCTTTCTTTCTTTCTTTCTTTCTTTCTTTCTTTCTTTCTTTCTTTCTTTCTTTCTTTCTTTCTTTCTTTCTTTCTTTCTTTTTTTCTTTTTTTTTTTTTTTTTTTTTTTTGTGAAATGCCCTTT
>VWPW01026692.1:277354-324511 GCA_013389825.1 Crypturellus undulatus
TTTTTTTTTTTTTTTTTTTTTTTAGGGAAAGGCCCCTTTTCCCCTTAAACTGATCATTGCAATTTCATTTTTCTACCCTCTCTTTGGTTGATTTGCAAGAAATAAGGTAATCTTTCCAGATGACTCAAGGTCAATGCAATCTGAAAAACAACTTAAACAAAACAAGTTTTTGCAGATACATCCACACGAACTAAATTCAGTGCAATTCTGTTCCAAAAAAATATGTATGTGTTTCCCTTTAACTGTGGCACGCTTGTGTATGTGACAACACGCAGCTATGGTCAGCAGCAGATGTAATTTTAAAGTTGTGGATGAAACTGATAAATCAGAAAGGCTACATGTCAGCTACTTGTACATAGAGCTCTTGAGAAGGAGAACTAGAATAAAAAGAAGACTGAAAAACAGCACTTTATTATTAAGTGCAATCATATTGAACGTGTATATGCTTGCATGGCTGCTGGTCTTCCTGTTAACCTGTAATACCTTAAAAAAGCAGTACTAAAGCCACAAGCCAATCCTGAGAGCTGATCAATGACGTAAGGAGGCTGCTGTCTTCATTGGGGCCCTCTGCACCTGTGTATCAGGACAAGCTTCGAATTAAGCCATCACCTGCTTTTTTTGTTGACAGGACACCCCCCTCACCCAGGACCCGGAGCGGCTGGTGGCTGCTGCACAGTCCTCCCGAGTCACCCACCTGTGAGGCTGAACATACAGCAGAAATTCCTCAAGGAACTCGGCAGCTTGGGCTTGAGGAAGGACTGGGGCTGGCTGCGTGCAGGAGGCAGTGCAGAAGCTCCAAGCTAGCTGTCGAAGATGCAAGCGTCAACTCGTTCCCTAATTGAGCGCTGACAGTACTGAGCGCTGAATGGAGCAGATGTCCTCAAAATAAAAGAATATTTGATCTTTTACTAAAAGGATATAAAAATACAAATGTGCTAAGTAGCTCATTAAACCTATCTGGACTGTCATGATCATTTCATCAGGCTTCCTGCAAAATTCAGACCCCCGATTTCTGTTTGAGCTGCAATATATCTGACTGTTGTCATTATATTGCTTTAATGCTGATTTTAAATGTATTACCTATATTTTGTCTTGTATTTTTGAATTGATGTTGCTGGATAGTCAATGCTGGCTTACATACAAATGTGCACATAGGCTTTGGATGCAAATTATGTTTTAAATGTTGCTGGAAATTATCTCCTTTATGATGAAATTTCAAATGACAGTGAATTGAAAAATTATCTTTTTTTTTTCCAAAGAATATGCTTCCTTTATGAGCAAAGAAGAAAAAGAAACTCAAGATTTTTGTGGATGGAGGTGTTTGAAGAGGTATTCTTTTAATGAGAGGAAAATAAAAATAAAAATAGTGTAACTCCTTCCTTTATTCGGACATTTTTTAATACCAAAGTCCTGAAAGCTGGTTTGGAAGGTGAACATGTATTACAGAAATATCTAAGCATGCATTTTTTTTGCACTGATTCTGGATCAGTGACAGTAACACCCTCTTGGCTATTTATTCTGATACATGGGAGGCTGCTGATTGCTAATTCGTAGATGTTGAGGCCATTTTCTTTATTTCTTAAAATGGTGCTAATGTTGCTGCCTTTTCACAGCATAAAACTATGCCATTGTTAACAGCAAGAATTTGCTGGAAATCTCAGTTTTTGGAAAAGTTTCAGAAATCTTTCTAATTAATGAATGTAGCTCTGCTGATCAGGAATCATAGCAATACTACCACAGCCCACTTACTATTTTTCAATATATCTGTTGTTTTGGGTTTGGTTGGTAACATGATCCAGCTCTTCGTGTGTTACTGTTAAGCACAGTAACGGTTGTGCTCAGGCGTGATGCAAACCCGTTGCTGGTAGCGTGTCAATGAACGCAAGGCCAGCCTATGTTGGAGTCAGCGTGTCACCGAGCCCCCTACTCCAGCAAACTCTAATATAACTCTCATGGTGTGTATATATATGTATAAGTTTATTTTATTTTGGGAAAATAGAGAAATTGCTTCTGATTTCAGTCAAAATTACTAGTAATTTTGTCAGAACCATTGGACTTGTGTTGTTCTAAAGCGGATGAAAGGCTTGAAGGATTAGCAGTAGATCTCCCACATTTCCATCCCCTTGTTGGTGATATTCCACTCTTTCTCCCTTAAAACAGGGCAATCAGAGCCTCCATCTCCTAGCCTAAATTGCACTGAGTTTGTGACCATCTTTCACTCTAACTTCCCCTCGCTGTAAATCTCTCCTTGGTGGCTTTTGGAGTCCCATTTCCAATGGGACTGACAATCCCATCAATGGGATTGACAATCCACTAAATTCTACATTGAGATCTGAAGGACTCCTCTTTGAGATGAGAAGATGTATTTCAAAACTTATTAGTTGCATGTGACCACCACATAGCTATTCATTCCTTCTTCTCAGATACTTTCATCTTCTCCCATAACTTCACTTTTTATCTGACAAAAAATAACCTCTCCTTTAGAGGACTTCTTTCGCTTATCTTTCAAGTGGCTTCCAAACCATGATGATGGCATAAATAACAAAAACAAACAGTTACGGGTTGTAGATTATAATTCACTAAATAGCTCTGAAGAGCAAATCACAGGAAACAGGGTTGGGAAAATCTATTTGCTCATCAGCCCCTGTCAGATGCTTCTGTATAGGATATCATCAAGTGATTTTTCCAGTAGATGTTTAACTGGCATGATCTGAATGGCCAGATTAAAAATTCCTGAGTGATTTCCTGCTGAGGGGGTATCTATTGCAATAAACACTGTGAATAACTTTGAGCTCAGCTTGCATTCCCTGAGGTTTGGCTGTCCTGCTGGAAGATGCCAGGAAAGGAAAATCAATACAGAATTTGTAAAATTGCTGGCCAAAACTTTTGATGCAAAGAAGGAAGAGAAGACCCCATTGCTGTGAGAAATTTTTCCAGTATTTAAATTTAATTGGGGTTAATTTGGGAACAGAAAGTTCTGGAATGGCATATCTTTTTTTTTTTCCAGGCAAAAAACTAAAAAAAAAGAAGAAAATGAGGTATTTCTCAATCAGATAAAATGTTCTTGGCCATATGTATTGGCATTCTGGCACCCCCTTACTACATAAAACTAAGAATGTAAGTAATTTGCTTAAACTTAAGCCTATAAAATAAATCTTCTCAGGATCCAGATATCATTAAATGTTTTTATGGTGTACAATGTTTGAAGGATTGGACAGAAGAAATTTTCCAAATTTCAGACTTGTAACAATAATTAATTACTAGGGAGGAAAATATCTGTGAGTTTCCTTCTCTCTCTCCCTCCTTTTTTATCATTCAAAGACTGTATGGACAAATTCTATAGCTGCAGATTTGTAGAATGCCATGGAACAGTGATGGCGGCCAACAACTGTAACTGCTCAGGTGCTAATTAGAACTAAAGTGATATAGGGAGGAAAGACTAAATCAGGGAGCTAACATATGGGCAAAACAAATGTTGGTTAAGGAGAATCTGTTTATTTTCCAGAGAAACGTAAGTTAAAATTTGCTAGTCCTCCTGCATACAGAATATCCCCTCCAAAGGCAGGACATGTCCAGGTATATCTTTTTTTTCCACACAGAGATTTTGTGCTGGCAGAAAAGAAGGAAAGTAAGCATGCACCTCCAGGTACCAGGCTCCCAAATGCAGCCATGCCTTAGCCTACCTTACTCGTGCCACAGCCAGGATATCCCAAGTCCCACAGAAACAGCCACTGTGCCTGTGTAACACAGCTGTGCCAAGGCAGTGCCACGAGCCCAGCACGTCTTGGGTGACCTGAGCCTCCTGCCTGTAGGCTGCAGGATTCCCCTCTGCGTCTGCAGCGCAGTCGGAGCTCACTGTGTTGAGATTGCCCACATGTTCAGCACACCCTGCCTGAAGCTGCCTCACCTGCCAAAGAAAAGCACATGTATCTGTCTCCTGTGTTTTCCCCCATTTGCTTTCAGACCAGAACAGCAGCCTCTCAGCAGGGAATTTCTGGGCAGTACTGGCAGGCTGGGGTTAACAGGCTTCCACTCTTTCTCAGTTCAGCAGCTCCAGCTGGTCATTAATTCCAGCCAATGCCTTACACCTCAACTCTTTTTTTTCTTTCTTTCTTTCACGGAAGAAGAGAAAACAACAGACCCTTGGTGTTTTCAAATGGGTGAGCCACTTTGACTCACACTTCAATCAGCTCTCCAGTTTTAGCCTGGTCGACCTTTACTCAAGATTGGGATGCTTCATTTTCTCACGTTCCCTCCCCTTCTTGTATATGGTATCATGTCTTTCATAAATGCCAGGAGAAACATGATAATCACTTTTTGTTCCTCCTCCAAGGTCAGCGAATTGTAGCTGACTCAAGTGTTTCTGGTTCTTGTCCTCTCTCAAAACAGCTATGACTGTGAGCACATCGCTGTTTAAATTACCTAGATTATTATTTGCCTGCAGCAGTTTTTCTTACTATTTTCTTACTATAGCCATGGCTTTCTCAGCCCTCAAATGCTTTATTTGTGGGGGGACTACCCATTATGTCTGTTTTATAAACGGAGGGGAACTAAAATTAAGTTCTTGCTCACAGTCAAGCAGGGAGCTTGGTCTGTGGCATCAACTGTGGCGTCCCAGTTGTGCTGCAGCTCCATTGCCTCACACTGGGTGGGATAACCAAGAAGCAGGAGAGGTTTCTGCGGAGGCCAGCAGCAAATCTCACAACGCTGGCGTATATTCCAGAGGAGTTGTAAGTAGCCTCTACACATCCACTAGTAAATGAGTACTAGTGTATCTTTGCAGGTTGGGCTTTAGTGCTCCCTTAAATTTCTGCCAGTGTCAACACAGGATAATTCCACTGCAACCACCGTAAAATTGGTGAGAGGCGGCACAATCTGGCCCGTGCTGCTTTCCAAGTGAAAACAGGGGAATAGAAGCATCAAAGATAAGAGCGGCCACTTGTCTCCCCCAGCACAAAAATGAAAGAGGAAACGAATGGATATTTTAATTAGCCCTCATTCCTATCGTCTCCGCTGACTTTGTTCCAAGCAAATGGCAGGTCTTTACTGTGACTTCACTGGAAGCAGGAAAGAGGCCAATTTCGCTCTAAGTGATTTTTGTTATTATTTTTATTATCTTAGTAGTACGCTGATCAGAGTTTCTTGGCAAGTACCTAGTGAAGGTCACTGGCATTCCTAGTGTTGTTTTATTGAAATCAGTAAAATGACATCAGGAGGGAAATTGGCCCCAATTTATTTATTTATTTATTTTAAATCACAATATCTTGATGGTCAATCCTTTTTTAAACAAGATTGCTCCAAATTAAACAAGAATAACACAAACAAAACCCTGCAGAGTTTGCTTGTTTTGGACAGACCGTTACTAAAGAGGTGTAGCTTATAAGCATCCTGCCAATATGTCCAGTTTACCAATGTGTTGGAGAAATCACATAGTGAGTTAACTATTTATTGTGTCAGCTGCTTTTTCAATTATTTGAAGCTCCTTAGTTCATCTGACCTTTAGAACATACTTTAAAAACAATTGCTTTTGATCAAGTAGAGCATTAAAGTCAGTTCTTCCTCTCAGAGCAAACAAAAGCCAGCGACTGTTGTGCAAGCAGAACTGGACCTTTTTAAAAGTTGCCATATATTATTATTACACTATTGAGAGCGATAGTCTAAAAATTAAAGACTAAAGGTAAAGTGTGGATTTATTCTATGTTTTAGATCCAAGCAAGCAGTGCACACAATCTTGCAAAAATAAGTCTAAATATAAAATGCTGACTTTTGACCAGACCATCATATATCTTTTAAACTTGACCTCAATTATACTGATACTCCTGTGTAAAATTAAGCACATATGAAAACATCTGCAGAATTTGGCAGTCTTTGCGCTCATGGAAACTGACTGCTGTTAAGAAGGGTACATACCAGGCTTACGGACTGCCACATTATAAAGCTAAAATAAGATCTAAACGGCCAGCGAGTAAATGATTTCCCTATTCCTCTTCCCCACTCGCCTTCCAGGTTAAACTCCCTCTGGCTTCATTGACAGTTTGTCTTAATGCAGTAATAACTGAATAAATCGTAAGGTCTGACTCATATAAAAGCCATGTGATCCACCCAGATACAGTGGCTTGTTACTCTATTAAAAAAAAGTGGGGATGTTTTGGGCGATGTTATCTTTAAGGAGGAAGACTTTGCCCCGTGGCTGCTGTTGCTGTGAGAACGTTCACCTCCTGTCAATACCAGCATATCAGACCGGGGCCTCGTGATGCCTTTCACTTGGGGATGTGGAAGCTCAAAGTTTAGCAAAGCATGTGCCTTTATTTTGGCTTTTAGGAATTATTTAATGACAGCAGTGAGGGGTATTCGCTTTGTTGGTTCTGATCAGAGAAGCAGCCCACAAACTGAGCTATTTTTCTTGGTAGGTCCTCTCTGGGCTTTGAAGGTTGAATCAATTTTAACTCTAACAAATCATCCTTACTCAATTGACTCAGTCAAGACAAAAATGGCAAGAGAGTAAAATACTTTCCACTTGTTTCCACTTCATGTCCCGTGGTATCATTAGCACTTCAGCTTAAGTCCTCCAGCCCATTTCCACTGCAGAGGTTCCCCTGCCCTTTTCAGCCTTTTGTACAGCTAGCACGAACCCCCCCACCTCCCACCAAACACAGATGTCCTCCAGAGCAGCAGTATAGCCACGTTCTGGCCACTGAGTGGTTCTTCAAGGTCGTATGTCAGGTGCAGCACATAGAAGTGATACCAGACTTTGGTCAGACTCCAAAAGGATCTGCTTTTTACTTTAATTGTACTGGAAATACACTGACCTCAGTTTTCCAAAGGAGTTTTGTTTCTTTATCTGTGGGAGTTCGTGATGCCTTTTCTGCAGTTTCATCTTTTTTTTCAGCACTGTCCAGCTCATCTTGATCCACTTTCTCTAACTTTGTATGGTTTGAAGTAACCCAGACCATGCAAATGTTCAGTATCTGTTTCTCTCTTCTCCCCAGTAGATCTGGGGAGTTTCCCCACTGACCTTCCTAGAGGAGCTTGAAGATTAGTGCCAGTATCTTGTTGCCTTTGGATCCATGGATCTGGGCATTTGCCACTGTAGAGCACGTAAAGGTAAACTTGCTTTACCTAGCCCTTTTCTGAGTAGATATTAGACAAATCCTAACGCAGAGTAGTTGTGTACAGATAAATTCCACGGGTTTTCTCACATATCTAACATGCGTGTGCGGTGGGAGATGGGCCTGGATAAAATGAGACACTATACATGAGTAGTTTATAAGCGTGGAGGAGTTATTCACTCTGTATAAATCTGTAATGAGTCACAAGGTGAATTTAAGTAATTGCTCAGCGTTTTGAGTAATAAAAAATGGTTACCAAAGATTTATGGATACCTAAAGATCTATTGTTTGGAAGTTGTCAGCAGTGAGCAATCTAGTGCCATCGTATGATACAATCTGTTTATGCTGGGGAAGATAAGCTCTTATCTAAAGAGGCAGCCTGAGCAGGCACGGAGGGTTGCCATGCAGCATGGCAGAGACAGGACGATGCTCATAGAGGAAAAGGAAGGTTAAAGACCCCATTGGCACCCTCGTTAAGCCAATGCCTTGAGGAGTCAGCAGTGACATTGGTCTTGAATGATTGTAATTTGGTTTCCTAAGGAACTGAGACTTGTGCAGTCAACTTGGTCAATCTCTTCCGCCTTCTCTATTGATCCTTGGGGTTTAAAATTTCTACCGGTTTCAGGAAAATCCTAATCTGTAGAGAGAGAAAGTCAAATTAACGTAACCACTGAGGGAAAGGCAAGCAAAACTGAGGCACTAGCTGTTCTGTTTGGCAGCAAGTGTTCTGCTGGCTGGTTGGCCCATATGTAACTCTGGACTAGCTGTGTTGCGAGCTGTTTCGGTTTAGTAGGAATCTCATATGCAAAGGTGCAGTATATTGTGCTGGATAGGGGAAAAAGGACAACAAATTCCAGAAAACCTGCCTTTATTCTTTCCATTGGTCATACAATAAGTGGACTATGAAACTTTCGTTGTCTGTTATTTTTTTTTACCTAATACAATAATTTAATTAAGGGGCTGCAAGGAGCTGAACTTTAAGTAGTTTCCTGTATCTGTAATCAATCTTCCCTAATTTTTACTGAAGTACAGTGACTTGGAACTGGAATTTGTGGCTTTCTGAGAAGGGCTTCCAATGAGTGCTTTGGATATACGTCGTCTTTTATCTCCAAATCGGGGTGGCTACAGGCCCAGCATTCTGGTTCTGGTCTCTCTTGGGTTGTAATTTCTCCTACCGTAGAAGTAGGGAATGTTTTCCTTACATGCTGGATTCTGCGACTTAATGGACAAGCTGCCTCATCTGTTATGGCAGACAGTATGTTTCTCCGCACATAAATATTCCAAGCATCAAAAATGTGCAACACACAATGTAATTGCGTAAGGAGGATGACGTATGGAGAAAAACAGACAGTGCCTGCGGCTAAGAGTTTCTTAATCAGATATTTGGTATGTACATCTACGCACCAGGGAAATATTTTGAGGTATATTATTTAAGACTGCTACAAGTAAAGATTTTTTTTTACATGTTATACGTGATAGTTATGGTTGGAGGAGAAATCACCAGGATGTATCAGCAGTATCTTTTTTTTTTTTTCTGAGTGCAGGGGAAATTTACTTTCTTTTTCTTTTTCCCCTGCATTAATTCAAGTAAATCTGCTTTTTGGTCTTTCCAGTCAGATTACTTCAGCAGTTGCCTTGGGTCAGCTTATTGAAGCATAAACCTCTGTAGGGCTCTTGGGTTTGGTATTTCCCAGGGCTTCCACATTAAAACTGAAGGAAGGCAGAATGAGCCTGTGCCTGGTGAAGATGGCGCCTTATTTGATCCCAGTGTGTGGAATTCCCTTATTTTATTAAACTCTGTAATTTATTAAGCACTAGAAGTGTAGTACTTGACCTTAGGAAGTGCTGTGCACCCTGACTACCAGCTGAAGGCCACGGGTTTGCAGTGCCTATAGTATAACACAGGAGGGTAGAAAACCGGGGGTTCAGAGTAGGGGAGCTGGGAAAGAGAGAGGAGCCAGGCGTTGTGTTGTTGTCCTGTATCCTTAGTGAAATACCGGGGCGAATTTATGACTCACCTCAAGGGAGGACACGCTGCTTTTGCCACAGCCTGTTAATTTCTAACAGGAATGAGTGAATAGCTGAGCAGGTGGAAACAACACAGTAACTCCAAACAAATAATGCAACCTTAAAGAAAGTAGGATTACATAAACAAAGTGTTGTGGTCTGTGACTATGCAGGAGAACCTGGGAGAACTGCAGGAAGGGAAGGTTGAAAGAGAAGGGGTGTTTCTTATAGAGTAAATACAAATTAAAGCTCAGCTGCAGTAAAACTCCTATGGAATTATGTTTTGCATCCACATGAGTATTAGAGTAATTTATCATGCTTAATGATGTTACAATGAATCCTGGTATGTGTTGAAATACTTTCCTGTTCTGAAAGTGGGGAAAAAATGTTTACTGTGAGCAGCTAAATATGGACATTAATCATTATGTCTTTGACGCCTGGTCAAAATTATTTTCCTGCTGCTATTATTATGCTCATTATTGTAATATTTAGAGTTAATAGGCCAACTAAATCAAACGTGCAATCCTCAAAGAAATTGTGCAATTTGAGGTAAAATGACATACAAAGTCTCAGACCTCCCAAACTGCTGGTCCCCCATGGCTATTTGCTCTTCATGAGGCGCAGGTGCAAAATGGCCAGAGAAGCAGCAGATGTAACGTGAGATGTGCTGACACTGGTTTCACAATATCCCTCCTAGCCCAGGCAAGGAAGCCAAGCCTCAAAGCCTGGCTGGTTCGGAGACAGGGAGCCCAGCGCAGAGGAGAACTCCCTGCCCGCAGCTCTGGGGCCCTGTGCGCAGCGCTGGGCGCTTCCCACAATAGCTAATTCTGCCGCTCTTCAGGCAATGCCAGCCTGACCACCGGCCTCACTGGGAGCACGATCCAACTCCCAGTTCTCCTCTGTCTCTGTTCCCTATCAGGAACAGAACCAGGAACAGAAAATACCCCCGTGCTAGACCAGACCTCTGCTCTCTGGACCCAGCCAGTAATGCCTGCCCTTCCCCTTCCTGATGCCAGTGTCTATGTGACCAGGGAACGTCCCACTGCTTTGCAGGGCTCTTTTGCAGCCATCTCCATTCCTTGCTCTGCCCCTTGCATGGCCTCAAGAAGCTAGACCAAGCTCAAGGGAAACAACAGGACACATTACACTGCTCTCCAGCAGCAGCTTGTGCTTCAGGGCTGCATTTTTGGCTGCATTTAAAGCTCGGGGGGAATGGGGAAGTGCAGCCTGCCTCTGGTATTCCTCTCCCATACGCTCTTTTCCTGCCTGGTCCATCTGCGCTGGCCTCCATCTGACATACCGGCTCGTGTTGCACGTTCCCGTCTTTATTGGACACCTTGTGATGACCGTCTGGAGCCGAGCCAGCCCATCCACCGAGCTTCCCTTGTGCTTGGCTCGAGGCCATGCGGACGCGCAGCAGCAGAGCCGCCCCGGCGGCGATGGCCGGCACGGAGTGGCTCATTCCGCTGTCCTCCCCTCCTGGGGAGTCGGGCCCTCAGGCGAGGGGAGCCGGGAAGGCAGCGCCGGGCCCTGGGGGCGCTACCAGCACTCACTGCCTGGGCCGCCATCCTGCACCATGAGCAGGGCTGGGGGGATGCCTAGGGCACAAAGGCCTGTCAGTCCCTTGGAGCTGGACAGGGAATTGCAGGACGTGCAGAGCGTAACCACAGCGAGGAACGGGCAGTCGAGGTCTGGAAATGCGGCTTGTGACGGCTCCCGCTCGGAGGGAAGCGCAGACCATAGTGCTGGGGCTCACACTGCTTCCCTGATGGCAAAGCCCCCTGCGCAGAGCTCGAGACCTGGGTTCTCCCTGTGGCTCTGCACGTAGCGATGCGGGGCAGCATCCCCCATCCTTGCCTCCCACCAACACGTGTTTGAGGGGCTCTTCTCATGCTGGAGCGGCTTTCTTTAGGGGAAGCCATGCTGGCAGGCACATACCCGTATCTGTCTGTTTACATTTTGAAGCTTCTGGGGCTGTGTCCAAAGTCCACTGAAATCAGTGGGAGTCTTTCCATTTATTTCAGTGAACTCTGATCAGCCTGCGTAGCAGCACAGAAAGTAGAGTGAAACACATTTTGCCACCTCCCCACTGCCTTCCTCTGCCCTTCCTGAGCCCCAGCTTCTCTTCTCCCTCTGCCTCTCCGCATTGACACCATCGCCACATAAACCAGAAAAGCTTAACAAAGATTCCTGTTATCAGTGACATTTAAAGCTTCCAGAAATCAGGAGTCTTTGTAATCGTGGTCGCAGTCTTTGTAATCCTCCCTTGCCAGCTCTGGCGATACAGGTAAAGGGGTGCTGTAGAAAACGTTATCACTGCCTATTCAGAGTGCTAATCCAGTGACTAGAAAATTAATGATCGGATTACATTTCCTCTCATTTCTCTCTGTCTCAGGTACTGGAATATCTTGCTTTCTTCATTGAATTTACTTTCTTGGTTTATGTCCTCCTTCCCAACAGTGCATGAGGTGATCTCCCATCCCTAATCACATGCAGTGGGAATGACCAGGACAAGGTGATGCAGACAATCTGTTGCAGGAGAGGGAATTGGACATGTCTCTCCAAGCACCAGCACAGGGAGAGAAGGTCCCACAGTTTTCAACACTTTTTTTTAAAATAATCAAATTGGTGACTTTTTTTTTCAGCTTGAATGTGTGAAGTGATCATTACCAAGCAAAGAGATAGAGGTAGAAGAAGGGGCATAGGAGATGAAGCCATATATTCCTACCATTTTTTTCATGCTTTGAGTTCTTGGAGAGAACAAGGTTTCCAGCTTAATCTGTGCTGTACCTGTAGGTGACACTGGAGCGACCTAGTGGTTTAAATATGGGGACCAGAGAGACTAACAGCGCTCCTCCTATCTCACCCTTGTAATTCCTCCACTTTATTAGCTCTGGAAATCATTCTGCAGCACTGTGTGCCCTGTTTATAAGCACTGTTAAGGGACAGTGATGTTTTATGTCATGGAAACGGGACTTTCATCTGCCTTGGGTGAGTATGTGGAGCAAAAATTCCCTGGAAAACAAGGTTTACTGCATTGTTCCATCCCCAGCTGCACAGGGCCACATTTTTTTTGCTAGGATTTGGTCCCTCTGCGCTGTCCCGGTGAGCAAAGAAGCCGCGAACCTGGTGGCTCCCAGAGTGAGGGCAGCAGCGAGGAGCTTCTGGACTGTCCGAACGGTTCCTGGCCACCTCCCTGCCACAGCCCCTGGCACAGGAGCAGAGCCAAGGGGAGCCGGCAGGGAGGAACCAGGATGTGTCGTAAACGGCTCCTCTCTGCTGACACCAGGGCGCCTGGGGGGCTGCCCACGAGCCAACGCAACTGGCCTGGCTTGTGAGGCACACGAGTGGCTTGGAGCCACCTTTGTTCCTCCCCTCCTGTCCCACAGCTGTGCCCAGGAGCAGAGGATCCCAGGGAATGGGGATGGAAGCAGCTCCTGGCCAAGAACCCACAGGGAGGAGAGGGACATTCTAGAAAGTGATAATTTTGATAATCTCTGCATATTCCTTACAAGGAGCTGCAAAGACTGATGGCCTATGTGGTAGGCTACCAAGAGGGTTTTGTTTAACATAGAGGGGAGCATATAAAGTAGCAGACGAAAGCTCTGGGAAGATTGGATTAAATTCAACATATCTGAACGCCTGTTTTGAGGAACTCGGTATGGAGCATGTTTGCAAATTCAGGGGTCCTCAGCCTTATCCTGGGCTGGGGACAGCTGAATGAGGGCTGCAGTGCACTATAGATTACTCTGAATTTATGCTACCATATTTTATGCTAAAAGTATCTTATTCCCAAGGCAGTTCTAGACATCAGTTAGAAGGCTAGTACAGGCATATGTGAATTGTTTTTTCATGCAGTAGCCTTCACATCAAGGTTTCAGTCCTGAAAAGAGCAGGGCTTTCTGGAGTTGGTGACCTGAGTCATGTGAATGTGCCTGGGGCTTCTTCAGATTTTATTTGTTTGCGCTGTGTTAAGTGTGTGTGTGGGAGTGGACCTTTTGGAGCCATGTGAGGGGTTATTAGAGCCTGCCTATCACCAGGACATTAACATTCAAGATATAGGTAGAGTTTAGAAAGGCAGAGGAAATCATTGCTCCTAATTTCAAACACGAGGCAAGGACTTATCCAAAACTCATTGCTTAAAAATACTTGGCATATCATCTCAGTCAATGAAACAGTGACATTTCTCGACACTCCATAGCATTGCCTCCAACAGGCATATGTGTTTTTCATGAACAGCTATACTACATTTTTAATCAGTCTGGCAAATGCATTTATATTTCCAAGTCTTTCATCAATGTCTCAGCAAATGTGACCTATCTCCAAAAGCACTTGTGACAAGTGTGAGGGTCCCATAGCCCTTTACTACAGACAGGAGCTATGACTGGGAGGAGCCCATGGTCCTGTGGGCCAAGCATCCTTCCTGGAAGGATGGTGAAACTGGAAGGAGTTTGCTGGTCTTGGTGATGCTTGTGAGGAGCATGTGAGCAAAAAGAGTATGGCTGGGAGAAGAGAGGGGCCTTGAAGAGGAGGTCCTCGATGGGATGGAATGTAGCGGAGCAGCAGGGTTGAGTTGAACAGCAAAGACATAATCTCCTGGATGGTCCTGGAGGATTTAACTGTGGTCTAGGATGGAGCAGTTCATGCATGGCCATGAATGAGTGAGATAGCGAGGTGGGAGTAAGCAATGAAGGATTAAATTCAGCAGGAGGGAAGCAGTTTGATTCCTTCATTGCTCATTCCCAAGCACTGTAATGTTTGGGTGGTATTTCAGTGGCAGGAGTTTTATAAGGGAAGTGTGATGTTGTTTTATGGGGTGCTAGCCAGATCCCACTGAGCCATACTTTCAATCTTCAACCTTCTTAGTCACAGTTTTTTCAACAGTGTATTTGTCTGTTCATGAAGTTGCCAGTGTTTCAATATCATCATTGCTAAGGACTGGCCTACATTTACATTTTTTCCCCGCAATAACTGCCTCAGTTACAAGTACAGGTTTTCATGGCTTTGTTTTGCTGTTGTTATAAAAGTCTAATCTTTAGTGGGACTGCAGTTATGCCATGACAAAAATCTCTTGCAATGGTAAAGGCATCCCACTTTCAGTGCTCGGGAATAGCTGTGTGGTTCATACTTCATACTGGTGTGTAAAGGGTTCATTATCATTAGGGTTAACAGTAGTGGAAAGATAAAGCACTGCAGAGTTTTAATGTAGGAAAAAAAGAGGAAAAAACAATTTGGGAAAGGCATTACTGAGTCTTCAGAGTGCTCTTCCTTGACTTTAAGTTTGAAGGGTCTTTCCGATGCTCTAGAGCTTTTTTCTTTTTTAAGATAAAGTTTTAGTAAATACTCCATATATTTCATCCAGACTCCTTTTTGAGCATGTAGCTTAACTATTTCCATCACATTACAACCAGGCACTTAAAAAAAAAATTTCATACACTTTTCCTGACCTGCAAAGAATCAGAAAGAATCAGCAGTGTAAACGGTTCAATTTGAAACAAAATTATATCATGTTCCTCTTTCCTTTCATATCCCTCCACCAGCCCCAGATACCTTTATATCATCAAATAACATAAAAAAGAGTGCTGAATCCTCAGAAGCGCCTTTTCCTTTGGGGGTTCCCTTTTGATCTGTGATTTTGTGTTCTTGTGCTCCAACATAAGCAGCGATACAGAACGCTTGCAACAAGACTGTCCTGTTGAAGGCTCCTGCAATTGAACCTGTGTGATTTAGAGCCAGCGTGTCTACCTTTGGAGATGCAATACTGCATATGTGAGCAGGAAGAATGTCCACAGCAGAGGATGCATTAACTTCTGCAGGAGAATTTTGCCTGACGTGCTGAAGACAGGGTACGCGCGGGCCGCTCGGCACCTGCCCAGCTGGCTTCAGTGGTACCCACTATGGCACAGTCATCCTTATCCAGAAATGCACAGTCACACTGGTGGCCTTTTCCTGGGGACTCCCCAGCATAGCTTCGAAAACAGAGCTACTTGTTGCACCGTGTGCTCAAGCCATTGCACTGGCAGCGAGCTGCAGATACCAGTGAAGTGTTGCTGCTCTGCCCACACTGAGGGTCTTGCCCGTACGTTACTTAGGCAGTTTAACTGTTCTTGATTTAAAGGTTTTATCCCTTGTTCATGGGGATTTGGGCTGTATTCTGCATCACAATTTCAGTGGTTAGTCAGAGGCTGCACATCTCCTGGAAGCGCTGCGGCCTAAAAGGTGACTTTACATTCAGTGCTGTTCGCGCCTGCAGAAAGGAAGCAGGTTGGATTTGATACCTGGAGACACTGGTTATGTTAGAGTAAACAGGAGGGTTGCTAGAGTAATTGGACACGTGCAACTTGTCTGTACTGGCACTGCAGCCCTGCCCAGATTTCTTTCATTACCTACAGGCAGGTACTCCATCAGCGAGATCCAAAAATAGTTCAGATTTCAAATACTTCATTGCCATTAATTCTTAACAGGGCACAGTATATTGTACCTGCATTCGTGCACCAGTCAATTTCTAAATAGAGTCATCTGGGGATGAATAATGCAATCTGGACTGGACTTTGCCAGCAAGAAGGAGGCTCAGTGCATAATAATAACTCTGATTTGCTCTATAGCTAGAGTTTAAACCAAGAAGTTCAAGAGTTCCTAGCACTTTATTCACTCTGGGGCTAAGTTGCAGTGATCAAGACAAAAGGGTAGTTGCTTGTCAGGATCAATGAGGCTTTGTGCTCCCAGTCTCATTGCTTAAAGAATAATCATGTAAACCCATTAATAAAATCATGAATAAATAGAAGCCTGGTTTGGAAGTGAGCAGGAAGACTGGGAAGAGAGGGAGGCTGTGGCTGAGGCTGGACAGCAATGTGGGTCAACAACTGAGTCAATGAAGGGATGGAGGGGACCAAGGCCCCCAGAAATTTAATGCGAATTCGGAATGTATGGGCAAAATATAGCAACAGTATAACCCTCCTAGAATTCTTTGTGGAACTAGTCAGATGGAAACCTGGTCTCCACAGGGACCTTAAATATTCTGGACCTGTGTTAGGTACCAAAATAAAAGTGTCACAGTACCAGCTTACCAGTACCAGTATTAGAAATGCCATTAAAGTACTTTAAAAAGTAAATAATAGCAAGAAACACACATGATCAGTATAAAGCACTTAGTAGTAGTACTGCATGAACCCAGGATTAAAGTACTGTATTAAATAAAAAGTAAATCTTAATACTGATTAGGAATTAAGTCATCAAATGAATACCAGCTTTAATCAATCCTGAACTAATGTCTAGGAGGCGGAATATGAAGTTTTGCTATAAATCTGAGTTATATAACTGCACCAAGCACTTACATTAATAATTTGAACATGGTTAATTGTTTCATACTCTGTCTAAATAGTTATTCTGATTGCCTCTTAGTTTTGATGAAGTGTTTTTAAATCTGCATTAGTTGTGTGCAGGGTAAGCACACCACTATATTTTCACTTTCACACTTTAAAAATTAAGAAAGAAATTAGGATGCTCACCTAACCAGCTAAAACACAAAAAGAAATTGTTCCACGAGCAAAGAGAAAAAGGGAAATTGCTCCATGAGAAAGCAGCCTTGCCTGCGGGTGCCCTTTCTCTTAACTGCTTTTTTTCCCCCCAAATCCTCTTCCTGTTTGGCTTGGCAAGTGGCTGGCTGTAGGTGAGCTGCCTGGCTGGCCGTCTCCTGAGCCCACTTGTCCGTGTGCCCGAGGTGCCGGGATCTGCCTGCCTGCTCCTGCTGGAGCCCCAGAGCCGGTGTGCTGCATCGGCGGCTCAAGAGGAAGGCATGGGAACTTCCTACCTCTTTGAAGCTCCCGATTCTCAGGCCGTTTTTGCAGAAACAGACCCTCAGGTTGCAGTACTTTCACGAGAATGACTAGTTGGGCAAACAAAGTAATCCCATTAGCTTCACATTTCTGGAGAACCAGAGTAAGGAGCAGAAGAGTAAGCAAGAGATGTTTGAAATATTAGGAGCGTGCAAGCTCTTTAGCTGTCCCTCTCTTCTGCAGTAGGGCTGGAATTGCAGAGCAGATGTGGTGCTGTTTTGTTGGCACGGAGCTTTCTACTAGGAGGGATTATTTTTTAGACAGAAGCAAGGAGGAAGATGATTGATTACTCAACTACTGAAGGAGCTTTTTTTTTTTGATGCAATGGCTTTTTCTCAAATGATGGCTGTTGGTATTTTGAAGTAGCAGCATCCTCTCAGCTTGCTTGCTAACCCATACGACGAGGCTTCTCTGCCTCATCCTTGGATTCTGTGGGTTGCTGTGCACTATTTCCCTTAGGGCCAAGCATCTTTGTCCAATCAAGTTTGAATTAGGTCACTGTTAACTAGTGTCAACTTGGAGGAGTCTTGCTGAAGCTGGCAGTCTAAAAAAAAATTAAATATTTTCCATGCCACAGAGACTATTGGTCTGTGACCCACCAAAATATCAAAAATCCAGATGTATAAGACCAATTCTGATGAAGCTGGCATAGTCTTATCTGGGTCAATTGTCTTAACAAGACATTATGTCACCAGTTAGGGGAAAATGCAATCTAAAACCCCTAAAAATAACTAATGGTAAAAACCTTGCACAACAAAGCCAGTCGCACAGCATTTGGTCATCAGAAAAATAAAAATAAATTCAGACTCATGATATATTTAATCATCTGTATTTATTCCTCTGCTAATCTAAAAACAGGCAAATGTTCTTTTTCTTCTTGGAAACAAGGCAATTCCGGAAAACTTCATATTTTGGGTAGCTCTTGAGGCAGTTTCTTTCCTAAAACTTCAATTTCATTATTTGTTAGGAGAAAACCTACTGGAATGTTGAAAATTTTGAATTTTATATAAGATTCCTTACCATACCATCTACATTGAGGACGGTTGTGTTCTTGGCTCTTGGAGCAGATACCAGAAGCTTAAACGTTGTATTTTGTCACAGAAACAGAACTCAGATTTCATGACAGTCATTTTGACTGAAGAAGACAGACAGAACTGAAGACAGGATGGACGTAAACCAAGAATGAAGGAGTCAGATGGGAACAAATACATTAAATCCATATTAGTTGCCATATTGCCCCAGAAAGGGGAGGCTGCTCTGGAACAGTAGTAGCAAAAAGCACCCAAGGAGGGAAGAAAAAGGCAGGGGAATGTTTAAGTGTGTAATGTATATGTGGGGAGCATCCTGCAGATAAAAATATTTAGCTGTGCTGATGTCTGAAGCCCTCAAAATAATGCTCTGTTAGCAGAAAAAAATAATTAGGTGTTCTTGGCCTGCAGCTTCCAGGTCTTTAGGACAAAAAAGCTATGGGGGAAAAAAGCCTAGTTAGGAATACTGCACAGTACAGCGCTGAGCCTAACAACCTAGGAGTTTTTCAAGGCCAGTCTGGTTTTGAAAGGGAAGGAGAAAAGCAACGCAATGAAAGGGCTGCACACCGGCTCTGTGAGCATGTGGACTCACAAAACGGGCTGCCGTCCTTCATCACAGCAGCATCCAGAAAACCCAAGAGGTTTTCAGTGAGGGAATATTTTTGAGGAAAGAGATGAAGAAAAGCATTTCAGGTGCCTAGGAGCTCTCAAGAGCCTTGAAAATGGTTGCTTGAAGCTTTTTTTTCTTTTGCTAAGTGGATTAGAGATTTGGTTGGATTAGGGCCTTTACAAATACCTACAGTGTTTGTCTTTCATCTGTGAAATGTTTGCCTGCTTTTAAAGAGACTATTCTTATTTGCTCCAGTGTTGTCATGTTGATGTGAAACTTTGGAAACAAGGAATTCTGCCCTTAATTCAATAAAAGGATTTGGAAACCTGAGGCTAAAACTTGCCTCAAATATACTGGTATAAATCCAGAGTAGCAGGACTTTATTTCAGTGCTAGGGAAGCAGCAGGAGACCAGCTCCTTGACAATTTTTGATGTCTGGATGACTTGTTTATTTGCCTCATGATAGTTTGTGGTAGTGTAGCTATTATTTTTAAAGCTCAGCCCTGGCCAGAGGGCAGCCGTTCCGTTCCACGCGACGGGGAAACCCAGCAGTGCTTCCCTGAACAGGAGACGGCTCCTTCGTCTGGGCGGCGGAGGGCTGCTGGCACCAGCAGCGGGGAAAAGAGACGCGAGGCCTGGCCGCCTTTGCTAGCCGGGCGCCGGTGCGACCCATAAACAAGAGCGGATGGCGTGAAAGCCGTATGGGGCACGGAGAGCAAGGAGAGGTGCAAATCCGCCACACCCCTCCCCTCGGCTTCACGCCAGGATCCCTAGATGGGGCGCAGCAGGCTGCTCCTCCGTCTGGCTTTCCTTGGCTGAAGGACCTGGGTGGTCCCGTGCGGCTGGGCCTGCACGCGCGGAGCTGCTGGGAAGATGCTGCCTGGTCTATGCCCGTAGGCAGAGGAGCTATAAAACCTACTCGCTGTTGCTTTGGCTACCCTTTGGATGCTGTTAGCTGAGGGACAGCCCAAAGGTGATAACTTGATGATGACAATTTATTGCAGCAATTTATAACTTTAGTGATGTATAATTAACAACCTACAGGCAATAGGAGAGCAATGATGAAAATTTACTGCCACCGTTTGTCACTGGCGGCCAGAAGGAAGTATGTCACGGCACAAAGACAGGGGAGCTCGGGGTGGCCCCGGGGAGAGGCGGCTGCCAGCTCCGCAGTGGAGTCAGCTGCCAGCGCCACGTGCCGAGCACCGCGCTCGGACCAAGGGCGGCCTCGCGCCCTCCCGTGCCTTCTCCGGTGGCCGTGGCCATGTGGCTGGCTGCTGGCATGAGGGGGACGGCTTCCCGCCTCCTCCCGGGAGAGGCAGATGCGCCCTGTGCCAGGTGGGCAGACGCGCAGCGGTGCCAGCGAGGAGCCACGGCCGGCCCTGCCCGCGTGGGCAGAGTGCGAGTGAGCGACAGGGCAGCGATCGCTGCGCAGCTGGCCGGCCCCTGCAGCACCGCGCGCGGCGGGAGGCCTGCGGCCAGGCCCCTGCCCCTTCTGGTGGCGGCGGGGTGGGGGGTTGCCCGAGGCGGAGGCCCTTGCCAGCCGCGCGGGGATGCGGAGCGTTTGTGCCCGCTGCGTGGGCAGAGATCGGTTTCCAAGGGCATTATTGACGGTCTTTTTGTAGGGCAGAGATTAGCTCAATAATGAATGCCTCGGAATAAATCAATGGTGGGACAGCTTCGAGACCTGGTGATTTTCCATCCTCTGCAGCTCCTAGGTAGCAAAAGCAGCACAGGCCACAGCCTAGCAGGGGCAACAGGACGGGCTTCAGCTCCACCTTTGAAAATGCTTCTGGATCTTGCTTGCTTTTGCTTCGTTTCGGGAGTGTGTCCTTTTTCTTTGAGGTACTTCTCGGTGCATTTTATGTATCCTCCAGGCTGGCAGTTTATTTTATTTTTTTTCTTTTTTTTGTGTTAGAGATCTGTGAAGGTCACTACAGGGTTATTCAGATTCCATTACTATCTCTTTAACACTCCTCAGTCCTTTGCCATCTGATCTTTTCATATTTGTAAAGATAGAGAGTCATTTTCATTCTGCCTAGTGAAGACTGCCAGTAGCTTGCAGTATTTATTCCTGCTCCCATAAAATCCTTTTAAAGAATTCTATTGATTAAAAAAAATACAAGGTCATGGGGCAGTTATTGCATGCTGAATTATGTGGCATTCATCAGTACTGGAGACCTGAAGTCCAGGGAGGGCAGGTGAAGATTAGGTCTGGAGTACAATGAAAATTAACCTGAAAGTAATATCTTATTAGCCAATATAAATTAGGACAATTTATCACTTGCCTTTTGAGAATCCTGCTTTTCCGGCTGCCACAACCAGAAGTAATAAAAAGAGTCCCTGTCCCAAAGACCTTATGGTGGCAATCTATTCATATGACAAGAAAGCAGGTGCAGAAGAGAAATAAAAAAGGAGCAAGGCAAAGGAAGTGAAAAGATGCTGAGGAACCCAACGGTTGGAGGTGTCACATGCCGTCTGCCTGCCCACTGCCAGCCAATTTACAGACATAAACAATTGTTCAGTCCCCCTTTTTTTTTTCCCATAGAAAGCTCCTTTAATACTATTTTAGAGAGCAGTCCTCTTTTTATAATTCTTGCTTAGAACAGGACAGCCATAAACATGCTGGTATTAGGCGTGCATAAGAAGAAAGGAAGGAACCAGAAGGTCCATGTCAAAGTAGAGAGTAGATAGGGCACCTGTTTTGTGATCTTGAGAGAAAGACGGCAAACGACAGGCTGAACAGTTTGGGCTAAAATGGAGGTGTTATTCTCCATGTCATTTTAAGAGCTGATGATTAAACAAGAAGAAAAGAGAGAGCAGGAAAGCATATTTTACTATTAAAAGGGATAAGAAAGCAAAACTGTGTGATCTCCTAGGACCGATCACACACCCAGAGCTAATCTTGTCACAACAGAAGCAGGTTGATTCATGAGCTTGTATGCTGTGTGTAATTATGCTTTATTTAAAAATAATAAAAATAATGGTCCCGACGTTCAGCAGTGCTGTTCTTGCAGAGCTACATCCTGCCCGAATTAGAGAGGAGGAAATGCTGCTGGAAGGCCCCAAGTAGCAGAGCTCCTCGTGGCCAAACCAAGATTCCTTGGGGTGGTTGAGACAGTATATTCTAGAAACGAAAACATATCCAGGCCTTCTTGCAACAGCAGCTGTCCTGCTAGCAGGCCTAATAAACTAGCCGCTCCCCAAAACCACATGCCCTGGTGAGCCGTTGCGTGAACTTGCCCACATCGTGTGCGAGTCCTCCGCACTGGTGCCTTGAGCGTGGAGAACCACACCAGCTCTATGCGCTGGAAGAAGAGGCCCCCTACATCTGCTGAACAGCACTTGATAGGATTTAGCCAAGAGATGACTTAATTTCTGTGGAAATAGCCTGATTTTTTCCAAAGTTGCTGAGCACCACGCACATCCTACTGAGATCGGGGAGGGGGAAGTCGCAGGCGCCTTTCTGAGAATCGCTGCAGAGATGTGCGCTTGTGGGGTGATGACAAGGCAGGACGGCCTCTGAAGTTCCTCACGTCTCACAGATGTATTTTTCATTCTTGCAAAAATTCAGCCGGAGCTGAGAGAATCCAGCAAAATCTTTTCTGATACGGAGACAAAGCGGTGAAACTTCAGCCTGAGCAGAGAACTGCTCAGAAACGTAGGAATGTGTGATAATGGGATTCAAGAAACATCCTGCAGCTCACAGTGAAACCATTGCTACCGCAGACACTTGGGTATTGTGATCAGGAGAGGGAGGCAAATTAGGCTGGCGATGCCTCTGTCTAGTCACCCCACCTGCGGGGTTTTCCAAGCACAGTGGTTGCTTCCTGTGTTACACAGCTGAGGTTCAGCCTCATCCACGCTGCAAAAGCCATTTCCCGCTCCCTCTCTCTTAGGACCTTCATTTTAGGATGGCTACTGATAATGTTAATCCTGCTCTGACAGCTTCCCTGGATCTAACCCACCACTCTCAACAACGACTGCCAGTCCAGCTGGCTCTCTTATTTCCTTTAAGGTTTCTATTTTTTATGAGTCCCCCTGGCTGGGAACGTAGCAAGGGAAAAGAAGGCGGCCGTGCACAGAGGGCACCAGATGGATTTGGACACAGACAGCCTCGGCTGCCAGGAGACAGGGACTGGGAAGTGTTGGGAAACACCACCGTCCCTATTCACGTGCACAGATACTGGCGTCAAACAGCCTTGCTCACTCGTGGCTCTACCTAGAGCTTGCAATTAGGTCAGTTAAAAACAGGTGAGCTAGAGCTACCTACGGCTGCCAAACGTATTAACACACCAAAGAAACTCATCATTTTTCACCCATCAATTGACAGGTCTTAAAGAGTGCTTTGCCCCCTTACTCCACAAGTCCTCGCTGCTCTAACCTCCCGCGCCATCTTTTCGCTCTGTGCTGCCCGACGTGCTTGCCTTCGCTGCCATCGCGGCTGCAGCGCTGGCAGCTCTGCAGCCTGGGGCAGATGCACCTCGGTGGTGCGATCCTTCTTGCGTGGGTGTCGTGCTCCAGCACCCTGTGGACTTTGCGGGGCGGCACCTAGATACTTTATGCTGAAGAGCAGGACATTGCTCTGGACGTGAGGCACAGTGATAAATAATAATCCCGCTTGCCATTGCCAGCTGATTTTGTAAGCCTCGAGTGGGTAAAACAGCAATAGCCTGGGATGTGCTTGTCTGCTTTTGTGGGCCCAGTGAAGGACAAGCACTGAGGAGAAGTGAGTATCACGCTCTTTAACTCCATCTTTGGGGCTGGTTGGATGAGTCGAAAGCCGTCCCAGACGAGCTCTGTGGGCACAGGTTTGTGCTTCTGTATCTCGTTGTGGTGCTGCCCGTGCTTCGCTGGCTACAGCATCCTCCTGGCCACCTAAGGGCTAGCTGCTAGCACGCAGGAGGAGGGGAAACGACTCAACTCACAGGGTTCACAAAGCCACACTCTGACAGGATGCAAAATATTGTCATATTTTGGGTCGCAAAACCCAAGGGGCTTCGCCCAGCCACCTCCACCTCTTGCTATACCAGCATTTTGGGGATGACTTAAAGATATCCTGCAGGTTCTGTGTGAGGCGAGTGAGGCTTCCATGGACATGGTAGAGCCCCTCTTCCGGGTAGCTAAGCTGTTTTTTTCCTTGGCTTTTCCCCATTTGAGTATGGGGTATCAGATCAAGCCTAGTTTGTGCACGAGTGCTCAGATGCCCTGCACCTTCACGTGGTGAGGGTTAGACACTGAAAGTAGTGTGGAATTGCATCCTGCTTTCTCCTTAGCATAGTGCTGATCTTTAAATAGGAAAAGACCATGACTGGAAACCGGAAACTGTATATCCATGGAAACATGGAGCTTAGCTCCTGTGACTCAAGAAGCACAACAGTAATTATTTTGCCTTCACTTTTATACCTTCATCGCTTAATGGCATTAAGAGATCTTCAGCTCCTCTAGCGGATTATTTTCTGTCATTTGTGATTAAATAATACTGTCAGAAGAATATTATCAATTGAAAATTTTGTTCCCATTTCAAAAGTAGTAACTACCACAAACCGCTGTTTTAAGTAGTATTTGAGATCCTAAAATATAGATAGATAACAAGATATTTTGATCTCTCTTTTTCTTTCTCTTTCATTTTTTTTAATGCGTATAGAAGCAGGTTTTGTAGTTTTATTGCAACTGTGATGGAATCTGTTAGCTAATTTTTCTTGTTTTTCTGAATGTCAGGTTGGTCTTTCACTCAGCAACGAAGGAAGGTTTTTGTAAATTGGAAAGGAAAAATACTGTTTCAGAACTGAAAAGGCATGAGAAGAATACCTCTGGCAGGATCAATTTGTGCATAAAGACTGCTTTTTATCGCAGCATCAATATGGATGGAATTTGTTTTAACAGAGAGCAGAATTTGTCCTGTTAATAATAGCCTTTTTTGTTGTTGTTGTTTATCTCAGAGCTTGGGGACCAAATGGGGGACAGTATAAACAGGACAAGGACGGGATAAGTGGTTCGTAAGTGGACGTGACTATAAGCTTTGGGTATCGGGAAGCTTCCTATCTGAATAAAAGATGTTTTGCTGTATTGGACCCCATGGTGTTGTTTACTTCATAAATATTCACTTAATCATGCAGAGGGAGACTGTTTCATGCCACGTGTGGAACAAGCTAGGTTTAGATTGAATGTTTTTCACCAGCCTTATGAAAACCTGATGGCAGACTAAAGACAGCCTTGGTATTGAATCCTGGGGAGAAGGAATGGAAAGGTCTGATTTCCTTACCAGAACTTGCAGGATGCTCCCTAAGTGCTACAAGTGGTACTGCAGCTTGCAACACAAAGGGCTCATAAACAAGGGAGCCTATTCTGCAGAAAAAGTTTCCACTGCTGCGAGTTCTCAAATGGTCCATAAAAGGGCATAAATTGGCTCTTTCATTTCAGAAAAAAAAAATAAAATGCCTTCCCACTTGATAGCACAAATAGGAGAACCCGAAGCCAGCTCTTGTTGAAGGCGTTTACGGGATTAGGCAGCCGCTGGAGAACAGGAGTGGAGCAGGGCAGGGCAGGGGGCACGTGTCTCCCTGTACCCTTCTCTGCAGCTTACCTGGATCCAGAAGATCCATTCAGGATTTAAGTTAAAAAAAAAAAGCAACAAACAACACCTTAATGATTTAAAAAGCATTGGCAAGAGAGAAGTGCCAGGAAATGTACTGGTTTTGTTGCAGCCTAGGAAAAAAAGAGAGAAAGCCTTTAATTTTAAGAGTTCCAGTGCCTTTTTTTTTTTTTTTTTTTTTTTCAGTTATTCGCATGAGAAAATAACTAGGCATTCCAACGACATCATTTGGCAGAAATGAAATCTAAGTGCTCCAATTTGAGTTTCAATAAATCAGCGCTGGAATTGGCCCTGTCACTCTATAAACTCTTGGGCATTAGCTTTTATACCCTTTTGGAGCTGGCTGGCTGCACTCTTCAGCATGCGGATCGTGACGCAGCGATGGTTTCATCATGACATGTTCAAACCAAAAAAGAAAGGAAGGAGATTGTTTGTACTGACCCCCCCCACCAAAAAAAATAAAAAAAGAAAGAGTATTTAATGGTTTCGTTGCAGCCTAATGAAAAGAGAATGGTTTAACATTTCCAGGATTTCCTTTCTTTTCCTTCTTTCTTTCCATCTTTTCTTTTTCTTTTTTTTTTCTAGCTTTTTTTTTAATATATAATTTGGAGACTAAAAAGGCAATATGATACTGCGCAGCAGGCACGGCTGTTAACATGATCTTTCTGTAATGGTGTGTGGAAAGAACGCACAACAAAGGGGCTAGAGAAGCGCCGTAAATATACATGGCACATCTTGGCAGAGAGTAAACTTGCCCGATTACCCTTCTGCTACTGCTGTAAATGATATTGCCCTTTCACTGCACAGATGCAAGCCCTCCTGAATCCAGCTGACGACTCCTCAGATGGGCTCAGGTGAACAAATTCCTGATTCGGAGGTGCTGCCACTGCCATAAGCTGGCAGGCAGCAGGCACTGCTGTCTGGAGCGCTCTCGGGATGGGGGTATAACTGTGCGGACTTTGTATTTTTCCAGGCTGGAGAAGCTGTTAGACACTCTTGGTACCAGCGACTGTGAAAAGCATTGTTGTTTCTCTAAATGTTATGGCAAAAGCATGAATGGAATTGCAGCATTTCTAAATATTTTGCCTAATTAGTCTGTTGGGAAGGCTCCGGGCTCCACTCGTGCTGGATGTGAATGCGAGGTACTGACTGGCCCCAGCACTCGCTCACGGGCCCAGCGCCGGGCTCACCGGGCGCTCGTGGGGGCTGAGGGCTTCTCGGCCCGCAACTGGGGTGGTTCAGGTTGCGGGCCTGGGGCTTCCTCCCTAAGCTGCGATGAGCAGCAACAACAGTGGCAACAAAAAGACGTAAGATATTTAAACAGAAAGTAACCCAGGAAAGTACTGTATCAGTATAAAGCAGCTCTACGCTGTTATGTCCTAGTCCGAACTGGCTGTGTTTTTTTTTCCTCCGCTATATCTGAGAAGAACCCTTTGATATATTATTTCTTATCTTAGGCAAAGCCAGAGCTTACTTGCTCTGGTAGATAGAGCAGCTGCTTTCCCACAGGAGAGATAAATCGGAGCGAGGAATTCTGCCTGTTGCTCTATAGCCATTACTGGCAGGGTTGGAAACAGGGCAGCGTTCACATGGTTTTATTATTGTGACGCAGGGTTAAAAAAAAGGAAATGACCTCAAATGCTCTATCTGCGCTTGATCTACTCTGCCTCGGCTACCGAGGCAGCCAAAACAACAGCGAGGTGGTGGGGTTGGCAGGCGGCAGCAGGGCTCCCTTCCGAGTCTCCCTGGGACCCTCCGGCTCTCCCGCAGCTAGGGAGTCCGTGTAGCCCCTCCGCCAACACCAGACAGCTCTGCAGACACAGTTGTGCGTGTGTGGACTTGACTTGAGCACATCCTGCATCCAGCTGGTGGGGCACATCCTTCCCCTACGCTCCATCATGGCTCTAAGAACCAGCAAAGAGGAGGAGCAGGATGGCAGAGACCTCAGGCGCAGGGAGAAGACATAACAGCAACATCAAGGACATCGCTGAAGTGCAGACAGATCAGCTTGGTCTCATTCTCATGTGGGGAGATGACAGATTTCTTGTTGTTCACTTCTCCATTAGAAGGAAAAATATTTACACTCCTTACCAGAATGGGTCCTGGTCAGCTCCAAAGGAAGGATCTTCTTCAGTGTGTGATACTTTTGAGACTCTTGGGCACCAAGGTTTTTGTCAGGTGCCTCTTTCTGAGTGACACTTTGGTTACCCTTCAGGCTTCTGCCTTTTGCACCTGAATTGTCATCATCCATCAGATGAAATCTCCCCTTTCAACCCGAATGGCCAAAATATATGTGTTGCTCTGTCCAGAAAGTGGGAGCCCCAGTATGTTCCACTGTTTTTCTTCCCTTGGGCTAAGCTTAGTTGTGCAAGTGGAAAACGGATGTGTTGTGGTGTGTGGTGTGCACGTCTGGTCGTGTTTACCTGAGTGTTTTACACACTCAGTTCGCTTCTGCCTCCCACTGCTGTTCCTGCTCTTCCTGCCCTCCCTGCCACCCCAACCCCTCCCTCAGCTCTCTCTCTTTCAACCAGCCCCTTGTGCCCTTGAGGAACAGAAAGCCCCAGGCGTCCAGAGCCTTGTCCCTTCTCCCTCGTGCTGTTTCTGCACAGCCTGCCGGCTCGCCTCCTGCCGCGGGGCCCCATTCCCGCTCCCTTTCTGATGCAGGGGGTCGTGTGCGTGGCTTCCTGGGCCGGTGGCTCCCGCTGGCCGGCGCCGCAGCTGGGCCGCAGCCTCGGCAGGGCAGCAGCGTGAGGCAGCGCAGCCCCGCTGGAACCGCAGCGCTCGGCTCGCAGAGGGTCAGGGACATGGACAGGGCGGCAGCGCGGCAGCCTCGCCGAGGTCGCGGCGGGTGTCGCCCCAGCTCTAGAGGAGCTGCCTGGAGTTCTGCTCGCAGTGTCACCCCGTGAGGTGAACTGGCTTGCGGCGCACGAGGGAGCCGCACTCGCAGTGATCCTTCCAGTTCCCTTTTCTATGATGCTCTGAAAACACATGGGATGAAGCTTTTTTTCAAGCAACTTTAATGTGTGAATTTCTTCTTATATATATATGTATTTTTTTTTTCATTTATTATGGCCAGACTTAATTCCCTGAAAAGAAAGGAAAGGGTACTGCCAGGTAAGATGGTCACTATTTAAAAGGCATCTTTTATGCACAGCCATCATGTAATGTTATCAGTAAAACCTCTGTTTTTTATTATGTTAAGAGAAGAAAGATCATGAGATCTCAGATATCCTAGCGAGGTTACACGTGCCACGCGCAGGCACTTTAGATTTTTGGCCTTCAGAACCCTTTTTCCTTGAGTGAAGCAAACCTCTGATCTGTCTCATTTCTACATGTAGCCTGTGTTTGTGGTAAATTATGCTTTGGTTAGATTCTCATGTGCCTGAAGGCTTCCACCTAAGAGCTGAAATTTATTCTTTTATTTCAGGAAGTTGTCTAGGTAGGGTTACAGCAAATGGCCTGTGGCAATCCTTAATGCTAATCTTTCACAGTTTCAGGACATTAGGTTAAAAAGAGGACAAATACCATACTTGCTCGTGTAATTGATATGTTCCCCCTTATCCTTAAATGCTAGGACTTGTCAATTAGACACATCTTTTCTACCACTGCTAATAGTCTAGCTAATGATCAGGCAGCAAAAGTATGTGCTATGCCATTGGGGCTGCATGTAAGTCTGGGAGTTTAGTACAAGACTTTGGGGATGACGTTACGGCTCCCAGTTTTTCTCAGACTCTTGGGTATGCTCTGACTGAGGTTCACATTTTCAAGTGTCCCACAGTTACGATGCCTTATTTCTAAGCTATCAACTTGAGATGCCTGGGACTTGATTTTCAGGGCTGAGAGCGCCTCAGGGTCATCTGGGAATGGGGACTGTTCAGAAGAAATCCAGCCCCAAATATACTTTGTGTTAGGTAGAATGGGTGCTTTTGAAAATCTGGTCTTTCTAGCCTCATTGGGTTGTTTCTGTTTAATGAGCAAGATGATTAAACATGTCAAACAAGCAAATTGAAATTGAAATACTCTACCATTTTATTACTTGGCAATATTACCTGTTTATAAAGATCAAGGTGGCTCTTCCTACTCCTTGGGTGTGCACCTGATGTACAAAGGCAGTGCACCCCTACAAACAGGGATAAGATGGGGAGACACTGATTTAGCTTCATTCATAAAAGTAACTGAATAGCATGTCTTACAACAGCGACTTCTGGGACTGAGTTCCTCTGGGATGAGTAACGTTCTTATAACATTTGGATTTTGCCTTTGGCTGCCCCCTGTAAGTAGGAGAGTAGAGAAGCACAGATGGTGATAAAGCTCTCTTTAAAGCAGGGACCTTGCATGCGGCATGGCTGCCCAGCCAACAAGTATGCTCAGGCACGGGGAGATCCTGCTCACGCCACAGGCCGCGTGCTGAGGGAGCTCTTGCTTGCTGATTTATGGGCTATCGCTGCTGCCAGCACGGGCACGTGCTGGCCGACAGCAGCTGCAGAGACACAGTGCAATCAGCTGGTGCTGAAGAGGGGCAAGGAGCAGCCGGGGTGGTACAAACAGTCCTGCGGAGTCTGTGTTCTTCATGAGCTGGAGTCACCAGTACCTCCAGCCTTAGCTGGATGGAGCCAGGATGGGTGGACAACGCTGGCCCTAACACTTCAGTGACAACAATCGCGTGTGCCACATCCTCCGTGCAGGACTGGGCTCGTCTTCTCTTGTTTTTGTTTTTTATATGGAAGACTAGGGAGTGCGCTTGCTGCCTGCTGGAAGAGTAGCAGTTGTCCAAACAACACTGGCAACGGAGTGCCCTTTCATGGCTGCTCTTCACTGCATGGGGGATAAAAAAGAAAGGGAAGGAATACGTGACCTTCCAGCCTTAATCTCTGCATACCATTTGGCTGGTGGGTGGCATTAGCAAGGCTCCACTGTTCGTCACTGTGGGTGTCTTTATGAACAGAGAGCCAGCAGGCTAGCAGTAAGTACAGATAAGCACTCAAATCCACAGTAACATTTTTGCAGTCCACTGATACCAGAAAGGATATTGGAAGTGTTACAGTTTCACAAAAGTTATATTGGGTTCAATTCAGTCTGCCAAGGAGAGGTATTTCGGCCCATGGGGACCTAATCTAAGCAAGCAGCACTAGCAGGGGCTCTATTCAGCCTGTACTCAGCTCTGTGTGTGCTCTAACCCCTCTTAAAATAACCCTACGCATACTATCACTTTCTCCTCGCAGGAACCACCTGAAGCAGCATTGACCCTTGGTGTAGTCAGCAGCACTCGCTGCGGGGCCCAGCCCTCTCCTGGTCCCCTGGTCTTTCCCACTCCAGTGTGCTGCATGAGATGATAGAGAAGAAAAAGAAAATACTTTGGGATACCGACACTGAGTCATTAACCATGTGATGGAAACAATTCATCCACTTACCAGCTCAGTGCTGGTCACGGTTGTCCCTTCTCCTCGAGCCTTTCGCACCGCACGGCCCTGATCCACACGCAGGAGGAAGAGCCCTGGTGTGTGACTCAGAGCTGGGCACTGCTCGAGCCGCCACGACGCTTTCTCCTCCAACCCCTTCCTATCGCACGCGGTTAGAAAAGCCTGAAGGAAGGAGGGCATGCAGCGGGGGAAGATTAGGTCCCAAATTCTTCTCTTTTATGTATCTAAATTAGTACCTGAAGACGAACTTTAAAAGAAACCTCATCTGGGCCTCCGAAATTATGAGCCTCGATTTTTACATCTCTTTCTGCATATGCACCATCCTGGATATAGGTGTGTACGTAGAGCAGATGCTCGTTTGCATATAGAAGAGCTATTTGTGCAGTTTAGAAGATACAGGAAAAGCTTTTCTATATGCAAAAGGAACATCTAGCTGTAAAAAAAATGTGTCATTATGTGGTAGTTTATCACATTTTTTTTTAACCTTCCTTCCTTCCTCTTTCTGAAAGAATGTATATGATTGAAATACCCCATGAGCAGCTAGTTAGAACAGGATTTTTTAAATTCTTCTGTAACCTATATCTGCTTCCATCTATCAATGAAAGTTGCTTATAGTGCACTTCTTCAGGCCTACTATGGATTTAAATGCATTTTGGAAATCTCTCCAGATTCCTGGCACATTTACTAAAACAACTTAAAATACAGAACATTTGGGATCTTTAATCTTCACATTCCTGTAATAGCAAAAGTTGTATAATCCATCTCTAAAGGACAAATCCAGCTATATTCTGATTAGTAGACTTTCTTCCTAGTAAATAACTCATCCATATTCAGTGAGGAAAAACCTCTCATTTTCTTGTACTATTATATTTGCTTATTTGGTAAAAAGCACCCAGGAAATTCCAGCAGTCTGTTTCTGAAGGTCCATTTTCTGCCCCCTCCTGTCCCCTCGCAGCTGGCCTCCTGCTCCAGTGGAATTTATGGGTGGGCAATGACAGCACCGGAGCAGTGCCCGCTGCAGTGCCCTGCAACACGGGAAGCAAAACGAAACGCAGGGCACGGGTGAACACAGGGAAAGGCAGAGCTCAAGTTCTTTGTATATACGTCTGACCCTTTCCTATGGGTGTATTTGTTATGTTATTTTAAAGAGCAGCCTTTCTCTGGCAGAGGCCTCCTGGGTCAATTCCATCCCTAACTTCTGAAGCACTAAAGATAATGGCATTTTATTGCTTTGTTTCCCATTCACCTCTAATAACTTGGCCTCCGCACACTGCAGCTGCAGATAAAACGTATACATGAAGGAAAATTCCACTGAACGTACTGTTTTCTTACTTCCTCCTTGTTTCCAAACACGACTGTTGAAGCATGTAAGGCCATATTACATATTATGTAAGTCCTTCTTGTTCTGCTCCTGGGTCCAGCACAGAAACCTATTTGTCAGATGCAAGAGCATTAGGAGACAAAGAAACAAGTGGATCGCTCTTTCAGATGCAGTCCAGATAGAAAAACAGCTGAACTGGTCTGTTGTCAAAGATCTGCTATTGGAAAGCATACAGATCCTGGAAAGGTGAGTGGTTCAGTTGCCATCCATCTGAAGAGTGATCTGTGGACGTGATACAACATGGGGAGCCCCTTAACGTGATTCCTTCAACATACAGACGTTTTGGACACAGCCTGCTGAGCCTGATAAAGCAATGAGAGGCTGTATGGATAATAAACAGTGATGGCGAGTGACGTTATGGAAAAGCTGAAACTGAACACCTCAGAACTTCATTAGACTCAGTTCAAAATCTTTGACAGGCATTTGTGCTATGATATCTTTATGTATATTTATATCTATAGATAAGTAGTTAGCTGGATATAGGTGGGTCTATTTCTCTTGTCAAAAGAAGGGATAGAAAGGATATATATAAATTGTCTACACAAAAATGAGATATGGGGCCATTGTTTATAGTCATATGGGGCAATTTGATCATTGTGACTCAGTTCCTTTCAGTAGCAATTTGACCCAGAGCCTCATTACAAAGTGATAAAAGGTCTTTTTTTGAAAAATAGAAAAGAAAGAAAAGTTAAAGCATTCCAGTTTCTTTGGCATTTTTGCGCTGATAATGGGCTCATTCAGCATCAAGACTTAGGAATGCTTAGAGTCCAAAAAGTTAAGGTTAAGAAAGACAAATTTCATCTGACCACCCTGCTAAGGAGATTTGTCCCTTCCTATGTTTTTCCAAGCAACATTTTTATTACTGTTTCCAGAGTGGTTGTTAAAAACTCCACCACAAAAATGACATAGGGCAGAGCTATTGGTTCTTACAGGCGGCCAGAATTCCTCTGCTTTGTTCTTTTCTTTGTCATTTGTTTGCAATGTGCATTCAGGCCCCAGTTCTGCAGCCCACACTCACCTGGACTAGTGTTTCTGTGAGTGTCCTGCTAACGCAGGACGTAGAGGTAGGCATGGTGTAACACAGCTGTTCCACGGGCGTTTAAGCCACCAAAAAGCAGGGTTACAATGAATCTGGTACTGCAGTTCCACAGCTGATGCCACTAGAAATGTAGTCCCACCTTGCCTCTGCTCTGCTCTCCTCTCCACATGATCATTGCTCCCACCTCTGCTTGTGTTCATCTGTTTGTTGAGTCAAATCGGGGGTTTGATCTGGCCAAAAACTAATCAAGTTCCCTACCTCTTCCTGCTATGAGAAGCTGCAGACGCAGGTCACCGGGCTGCAGATAGTTTAAGCTCCGTCTTGTTTTCTGTTCACAGACTGCCTGGCACGTACAAAGCACTAGACAAATAACAACATTGCCATGGAAATGCTCACAGCCAGTAACTGTGATTGCTAGCACTTGTATCCACTGAAGCTGAAGGAGCCACTGGAGTATCCCTGCATTGGTACCCCAGGTAAGTGAAAACATCGTGCCTTAAACACTTCTCTGAGACTAGCAGAGAAACTAAAGGAGTGTTACACGGGCTTTCTGCCCGCAAAGGAAAACGCTGCTGTGATGGGTGCCCACCATCTGCAGGGGTATGTGAGCCCCGCAGAGAAGTCGGTCCCTGCGCCGGTGTCTGTCCGTGTTGCAGCACGCAGAGGGAGCACCGGGCAGCGCGGTTCCTCGGCGCTCGCTTTTCTCTGCGCGCACAGGGTGGATAGTTCAGGCTCGCTGGAAACCGCTGTCCAAACAGGAGAGCAAACAGAGTGGGCAGGATGGGGTGTTGCTGGTCTAATTTTGCATCAGGGGATGCTGGCGCAGCGCAGAGCACAAATAGCTGGTGGTGCCAATGGAAACAAGCCAGTGCTGTCAGCTCCTGCACTGCCAGTATTGGAGGGGGAGCGGGTGTGAAGCACTTGGTGTAATTACGTGCGTTACTGCCCTATTAATGTGATGTAGGTGTTTGGTACCTGCTATCTCGGAATCTAGATTTTCCATGAGAGCTGGGAATGTAACACATTAAAGAAGTGCCGGCTGAAAGAAGCGATCTTGAGAAGTTCTGATTGTATCTTATTCTCCTCAGGATTTTGTGCAGGGAGGCAGCTCTGCAGACTTGCTCCAAAGCAAGGGCAGCAGTTGCTGTGATGGTGTGAGTTATTTGGCTGAGAGTGGCACAAATTGTTCTGCCCCACAGACTTGTAACATCTTTATTACACGATACAGGCGATTCCCCATCCCATAAAGCAAAGATACAGTTCATTGTTTCACAGTGTCCATTTTTTCTGTCTAATTTCACTGGCTGAAACAGGAATTGCTAGAATAATTTTTTGTTTATCAGGGCTCATAACATCTCTGCAAGGGGCTATTTTGACTTCTTACTTTCTTGCAGCTGTCACCTGTGTTGCTGTTTCTCCAGCAGATTTGTTTTCTTTTCACACACATTTGGTATAAACATTGCTCTGTGACTTTCCCAATCATGACTTCTTCACATAGGTGCTCGCATTTACTGAAAGAATATACACTTCTAAAAGCAAGCTTTGGTTCCGATCCACCCCATTTTTGGTAGTCCCGACAGCACTGTAATTGCTCTGCCAGCGTTGAGTAAAAATCCCAATAAATAAGACAGCTCGCCCTCCGCTTAAAACAGTTGTGTTTTTTTGTAGGTGTGGAAGCAAGCTGAGAATTTTCCTCTTCACGGGACCCGCTGCTGATGACACGTCGGGTGCCTCGGGGGGCAGGTGCCACCCCACAGCGCTGTGGGCCTCACGTGCTGCCCCTCCGAGCCTGAGCATCGCCGTTAGGGCCCGTGCTTGCTCCGACCTGCCTCCTGGGTTACCTCACAGCCATGCAGGGTGCCCCAGGGAGGCATCGTGCCCCTCATGCCTCTTCTTTACTGCAGTTCTGAGAGAGGGCATTGACATTGAATTTTTACTTTAAAGGGTGGGAGAATCTTCTCTGTTTACCTATTCACATGTCCTTGATGGCAGTGTTTTTGTTTCCCAAGGCTTTTTCTTTGTTACTTAGCTGTGAAAAAGAAAGAAGACTGAACAGGCTTGGGCTTCTTCCCACCTACAGATGAAGCAGGGCTGTTTACTGGGATGCAGTGAGTTAACTCTGCAAACTCACTGAAGGGAATGGGATAGCTAAGATGCCATTAGGGGCATAAAGAGGCTGACAAGCTTTATGATTGAAAATAATGCTTGTGCTGTTAAAATACCCAAGGGCTGGACCTCAGAGCCCAAGCCTCATTCAGGTCTGGAAGTTGGTAAGGGTATGTTTTCTTTTGTATGCAGAGTACTTCAGCTGCAAAAATTATTGAGACAGAAATACAGAAACCCTGGATCCTATTTTACCCATTTTACCCAATTCTGACTAAGTCAGAATTATACTGTTCTATTTCTTCATTCACTGAGGAACTTGAAAGATGTTATGCTGAAGATTCACTACAAGCTTCCAAAGTCCTTAAGTTATTAATGAGGATCAGTTTGAATATACATCTATGATTTAAATACATGAGATCCATACACAGATTCTGTTTGTTGGGACTTACATATATTGTTAAATATACTTACTGTGCAGATATATTGTATTGTTTGCTCTACATTTTTCACAGATTTCCATATTTTAGAAATAAAAAGCAAGACAGCAGATTACTTATGTAACACATGTTCATTGCATTGTATTCCACAACAACTTTTGCAAAATCCTAACAGCTTCTTGTCTTAAGAGAACCTAAAATAGACTAATGGTTGAATTGGACAGGTAAAACCAAAGTAGTACTAAGCACAGAGATAATATTGATATGTTGCACATCCACTGTTTAGCCAGAAATGATGCAGGGGCAAGTGTGTGAGTCAAAGTATTTGCACACTCCTCGCTAGGAGGAAGCGGAATAGTTTCTTAACTGAAACGTGGAGAGACATTTCTCAGAACAGCGAGGTCAAAAGTGATCCCACGGAGACATTTCCTGTTTCCTTGAAGGTGCTAGAAGCTGCTTAGCCCCTCACAGTGTTTTTCCTTTCCCACCTTGACTGCACTGACCCTACCTGATTTCAGCCTGAGATATCCAACTCCTCCTAACCCAGCTCCTCAGCCTTCATAAACTTTCTCCATTTCTGTGACACAACTGACTTTGTTTTTGAGAAGGGAACAAGCCAAGCGACTCCCAAGGTCATTCACTGCAGTATACCCCAGGCTGATAACTCATAACTCGTCCATAACTCAACTTGGGGATTTCCTCTGTGAAAAATAAACGGCGATTCAGACATGAATCTGTTTTTATTCCAAACCCCCAGATCTTGGGGGAGTTCAAACAAACGTGCTGACTTTTACTTTCTGTTTGTAAGTCTCAGTGTTGTGCGGTGCTTTGAAACACTATCAAAAAAGCATTTTGCAAATTAATTTCCAATTAAGACAGAAAGCTTAATTACCAGAAATTTTGCAACGGTTTGGGAAAAAAAACTGTTATCACCAAATTCTTAAAACACACCTAATTCCTGGCAGAAATCTAATTTCCCAGGTAGACAATAGAAGTAGCATTAGTCATCTGTAAGTGGTCTGACCTTTTTAAAGGATAGTAGATTTGCACAAACGTAGATTGTACACATGAAGTAACAACTGCATTAGTCATCTGTAAAAACTGAACTAGAAACTCCTGGTTTTAACAGTGTAAGCTTCTATTGCAGGTTGCACACACATGAATAATTACATTATCTGAAAGATTTTGAAATCTCTAATTGTAAAATTATTCATATCGTGTGGAATAGCTTTGTAATATAATATTGCTAGGACTAAATTCATCCAGTAAGTTAATACTGGGAAAAATATAGGATCTTGTTTGTTGTAGACACTTATAAATTGTTGTTTCATAATAAAGAAACTAAGACTAACAGCAAGTCTTAGTTCCTAGTGATAATCTTTTCCTGGCTGGCAGAATGACAGGGAACAGAGAAGCGGTCTGATAAATGCTCTTAATGTCATGCCAAGAGAGAATTCCTTAATCTTGTGGATTGAATGTTCTGGGATATATATCACTTCTCAAAGTGGGAGTAAAACAAGTCACAGCTAGCTTATTTGCCAGCCAGGCAGCCTGTGGGAGAGGTGGATTTGCCTCCTCACCTACTAAACATACTTGGCAAAAGCTGACCATTTCTCCCATGTACCCCTGTCTTCTCAACAGATTCCCACCTGCTTGTTCCTCTGCTTCTTTAGAAAAAGTATAGTGGAAGTCAGGATTTAGCTTTTAGTACTTTTTGTTTCCTTAATATCTCTAATATGTCCACAGAGACCTATGGAAGCTATTTTTTCATGGGACTGTCCAAGATAAAAATATATGTAGCCATTCGGGGTACCATCTGTACTAAGTCTGAGGCTTTTGAAATCCTTAGTCTTATTCTGCATGGGTGGTTTAGAGACCCTGCAAATGCACAGTAAATCTAAGTCCTGCACGGGTGCTGACTGACTCTACTATACATGCACAATAGACCAGAGGCTTCTTCCTCGCCATGCATGAAACACAGAGTTGTCTGCAGATGCATGGAGGCAAGTCAAGGATATCTGGACATCTGTCAGCCTTGCTCAGAGGCCAAATTTCCGTCAGGTTGTCGGATATCTGAAAACCCTGGAGAAATGCATGAAATCCTCAATTTCTGTCCAGAAAACAATTTCTGAATAGGGAAACAACAGATATCATGGAAACCTGGATATATGCTAACCTGCTGTAGAAGTTATTGTCATCATAAGAGATGTAGAGATAAAGGCAGACAGAACAGTCTTTCCTTTCAAAAACTGGAGTTTTGGGAAATGGCATAATCTCAAGTCGTGCTGTGGGGTTTCCTTCACAGGACACAGGCAGGGCCCACTGAAACAGGAAAGTTGCATTTGCTTGATTATTTGTTTGCTTTTCTCTTATATTTAGGAGATTATGAACAAAATATACATATAATGCACAGATAATATACATGCTGGCACCATTAATAGCAACACCATAACTTTTTTTTTTGCATGCGTGATTTATAAAGTGTTGGGATTAAATCTCATAATGTCTCTAAATTAATCTGGGTTAGGGCTTCCTCTGAGAAAATGCAGGTCTAAACTAGATTAAGCAATTGGATCACTTTAGATTTCCTTGTTCGTATCATTACAATCCCACAATGCAATTTATTATCATCAAATGTGCTCTCACAGAACATGGTAAACAGCTGTAAAAGTAGGGAGAGGCATTAGGCGCGTAGGAGGCGTCTTTTCAATTGCACAGGATCATACTATCGTTTTCATGGCATTAGAGGGATGCCTTAGCAATACATGGAGCCTGCAGCCCTTGGCACCACACACCACAACCCTCACCTGAGTGCTCTGTAAAGGAAACACAACTGTTGAGAAACGCTTGCTGTTCCAGCGTGAGGGCACAGCAAGAGAACGGATGGAGCCTGTGTAACAACTTGGGCCAGAAACGTTCTGCGGGGCTCTTGTCCTTTCCTCCTCTTTCTACCTTTGCTGCTTCTCACCCTCGTTTCTTGGCGTGGCTATTCAGTGTCAGGCCCCCAGCACTGTCGCCTACCAAGTGTTTGCAGACAGAGCAGTGCAACAAAGCAGTCTTTCAGACTCATGACAAAACCTTTCAGTTTCCTCATAAAAGCAAAATGCTAGTGCTTGGTTGTCTCCCAGGTGATGGGATTTCAGGCTCCTTTTGCTTGAAATGCAGTGATGTAGCTAGAGAATATTTTTTTGGATAAGTTACCAGTGGGAGCTTAATATCTATTTTTCACTTGTAATAAGAAGCTCCTGCAGCAGCAATTTAACCATTTTGGCACAGCCTGGGTCTATTGATGATTGTACAATGTAGGAAGAGACCTCAAGAAATCATCTACGGGCCAGTAACCTTTCAAAGTATATTATATTACATGTTTTCCCTGATTAGAGGTTATATTTGCTGGGAAAAATGTAGTGGGAGCAGGGAGATGCTTCCTCCATTGATAACATGGTCATCATGCCATGACTTCCAGCTCCAGCCACTACAAACGGCTTTCAGAAACATGCCCACAGGCTGCTCTGTGCACCTCTCTTCACAGCTGTTGCTTCTGCGCCTTCCCAACCACACTCAACAACTACCCCATTCCTGATGCCTGTTTCAGCTGTGTTTAAAACATCAATACTTGAGAGTCAATGACCTCCACTGGCAGTTCACACCAAGGCTTTCTTAGCCTTGGAGCTTAGAAGTTTTTCTTGATGATAGAAGAAACTGTAACTCTAGCTACTATTTAAGCTCATTATTCCCTGGTAAGCATTGAGAACTGCCTTCCTCTCAGCAGCTGCCTTTTACATATTTGAAGACTGTTATCATGTTTCTTCTCAGTTGTTTCTTTCCTAGACTAAACAAGTCCAGTTCTTTGAGATTCCTCTCCAGGGTCAGTGTTTTTAGACTTTTAGCACTTTTTGTGGCTCTCAGGACCTCCTTGTCTATCCATGCCTCCCTTGGCATGACCAAACTGAGCCCATTTTCCAGCTTGAACCTAACAAGCACTGAATAGGAGTAGAGAAATTATTTCACTTATCTGACCTAGCCATCTTATAGATTACAGTGCGACACTTGATTTTCCACACCAGCATGACATTGCCAATTCATATTCAGCTTGGGATCTATCAAAATCCCCATAGCACCTTCAGAACGGCTGCCTTGCTAGTTGTTCTCCCTCTGGAGGCTTAATCTTACCTAAGTGTAGGAGTTCACATCTGCTCTTACTGCAATGTCAAGATGTTAATCCTACAAAGATGCTTGCAGAACATTCTTCACAAATTTGGGAGCCTATTCTATACACCACCTTCCAAACCACTAAGGAAAACAGTGAGCAGCAGTACTGCCTGGACAGGTTCCGTGGAACTGCATTTCATAACTCTTCCATTTCAACAGGCAAACAGTGATAGTTACTCTTCCAGCATGTTCTTCCCAAGCAGCTGTGAGCCCACTCTACAATAGTTTTGTTTCAGCTGGCTTCCAAGAGATCATGAAAGACTGTGTTGAAGGCCTGGTTCAAGTCAAGATGCATCACATCTATTGTCCATAAGACCCGCAGTCAGTCAAAGAAGGGAATTTGCTTGGTTGGACAAGATTTTTTTCTTGGCAAATCTTCACTGGCCTCTATTTATCATTTCATTATCTTCCTAACACACATGAAAAGCTCGTTTAATTACTTGTTGCAATATATTTCTGAGAATTCAAGCTAGGCTATTTTCTCTGTTCATTCCTGAAGAAGCTTTTTCTTCCTTCATAAAAGTGGGTACTACAGTCACCTGTGTCCAGTGCTCTGTTCCCCAGAGGTCGTGGCTCCCCCGTAGCTCTAGGATTGCCTCAGCCGTCTCTCTGTGCTCGCAGATGAGTTCCATTAGGTCCAGCTGACTGGAAAATAAACTGACTTATATTAGTAGAATATTCTGTTCTTCTTCGGTTATTTAGCCTGAGATGTTCATGGCTAAAGAAATGACCATGCTGAGTCTTTTCTTTTTGTATTATTATTACTAAATGATGAATGCAGGGGAAAGGTGCTAATCACTTTACCTTTCTCTGTGTTGTTTAGCAGTTTTCCATTGTTATTGAAGGGTAGATAATTTCTTATCACTGTCTTGCTCTACCTTCTAACACCTCTACAGAGGTGTTTACTGTTACTCTGTCTTTCCTTTGCTAATTATATTTTTCTTGGTCTTTCTGATTTTACTCCTAAATCCTCCTGTTATTCTTTGATTTTTGTCCCTAGTTTGATGTAGTGTATAACACTGGAGAATCAGTGGGCCAGTTATGAAGATTTAAACAAGTTGCTGCCTGAGAGCTATGGTGTAGAAAATGATTTTGTGCCTGCTGCATCTCCGAAGTTCTGATTTCTGGGGTCTTCCTCTAACTGCTTGTATATTGATGTATATTAATAGATTGTTTCTTTGTAGCCTTGTATTCCCCATAAACTACCGTTTGTCATAATTACTTTTGGACTCATACTGCTGATCTGTCTAGCTGCGAGTTTAAAGGCTTCCTTACACAGTTAAACCCCCCTCTTTTTTCCCTTTTTCTTGGACGCCAACTGCACTAAATAGTTCTTGAAAACTCAGCCAAGATCTCTCAGTGACTCTCTCCCAACCACATATTGATTTTAAGAGTGCCAGCACCCTTTACCCTAACGTGGAAGAGCTGGACACTGTCACAGCCCTGCCCCCTTCACCCCCACTCCCAGCACCATGCAACTATATGTGAGTATTTGACGTGGTCCTATGCGGCAGAACTGCTAGAACACAAACACCTGGAAAGTACTGGCTCTGTGAGAGGCCAGGTGAGTTACACCAACTTCACTGCAGCATCTCAGTTGGGGTTTTTGGTGGGCAGGACACTTCTGGGATGTCAGGGTAAAAAGCGGAAGGATCCCTCTTCCTTCCCTTCCTTCAGAAGGGAATCACCAACTACCACTGCTTTTTGTTACCTCCTGGGCACAATGGTTTTGGGTCACTACTCTGATAGGTTGTGCTTCTCTGCCTCAGCATCTGGTTAGTCAGGGATGGGACATGAAGATGGCATCATCCAGGCCATCCTCTGCTTCACGGGTCTGCGAGTTTCCAGATAGTTCTGGAACGTTTTCCCACCTGTATCCTGAAGGATTATCCCAACAAGGACCTTCCATACTACATGGCTTATTCTTCCTGGATTTCATTTCCACAGGCAATACCCAGAGCTGGGTTGAGACATCTAAGATCAAGAGTTTGTCTAGGCATGGCCTTCTGCACCTGCAAGTTAGGGAAGATGTAGTAACAGGCTGGTTCTGATGATCGGACACTTTTCAAACAGTCCTGTTCTGTTTGGTGTGATATGGATTATGTGATCATCACTGTGTTTTCCTGGCAAAGCCATTCAGTTCACAGGAGTTTACTCAGTGGATCAATATTCGTTTTCTTGTTGGTCTTTTGTGTGACGAGAAGCCTTATGTAAGTGCATGACTAGAGATCATTTAGGCAAGCTGGACATCCACAAGTCCATGGGCCCTGATGGGATGCACCATGAGTGCTGAAGGAGCTGGCAAATATCATTGCTAAGCCATTCTCAATCTCCTTTGAAAGGACATGGAGAACAGGAGAGGTGCCTGATGACTGGAAGAAGGCTAGTGTCATGCCAGCCTTCAAAAAGGGCAAGAAGGACCCAGAAAACTACAAGCTAGTCAGCCTCCATAGATAGAAAAATGAAACAGCAGCTCATCCTGAATACCACCTCTAAGCATCTGGAGGAAAGAGTGAACAGAAGTAGTCAGCATGGATTCATCAAGGGGAAATCAACCTGATATGCTTCTATGATGGGAAGACTAGCTGGGTAGATGAGGGAAGAGCAGTGCTGTGACTTCAGCAAGCCTTTCGACATTGTCTCTCATTACATCCTCACAGGTAAGGTCAGGAACTGTGGGGTATATGAATGAACAGAGGTGGATTGAGAACTGGCTGAAAGGTTGGGATCAGGGGGTTGTGATCAGTGGTTCAAAGCCTAGTCACGGGTCTGAAGAAGGTGATGTCTTCCAGGGGTCAATACTGCTCCACTCTTGTTTAATTACTTAACAAAGCCCCGGATGAACGGACGAAGTGCCTCCTCAGCAAGACTGCTGAGGATATGAAACTGGGAGGAGGGGCTGATACCCTGGAGGGCTGCACTGCCATTCAGAGGGACCGGGATGGGCAGAGAGGAGCCTCGTGAAGTTCAGCAAAGGTGAGTGCAGAGTCCTGCACCTGGGAGGAACAACCCCATGCACCAGTACAGACTGCTGGAGAACAGCTCTGCAGGGACTAGGGTGTCCTGGTGGACAACAAGCGTATCATGAGCCAGTAATGTGCCCTTGTGGCCAAGAAGGCCAATGTTCTCCTGGGATGCACCAGGAAGTTTTGACAGCAGGTTGATGGAGAGAATCCTTTCCATGCAGTCTCCTCCCTTGGAGATACTCAAAAGCTGTCTGAAAACAATCTTTGGAAATGCGCTCTACATGACTATGCTTGCGCAAGGGGGCAGGACTAGATGTTCAGAGGTCCCTTCCAACCTCTACCATTCTGTGATCCTCCCTCTCCTGCTTTTCTGTCCTCTCACTAGATCCCTGTCCAAGTCTGAGAACAACAAATCCCAGTACCCTCCACATTCCCTCCCTCTTGTTCCAGCCATCCATGTGCTGGCTCTTTGGAGCAGTCTTTACCCTGGCAACCTGTGCTTTCCCTTCTTTTCCTCTGCATCAACACTGTCTTTCAACTCTTCTTCCTGGGGCACCACTGTCCGTGTGTCTAAGGTCACACTTCCAGGCCGGTACCTCAAGAACCCTATATACAAGCTCACATCTGATCCCCATGATACTATCTCCACCACCTCTGCTTTGCTCACTCATCTGCTCCCTTGGGATGGGACCATTTCCAGCATTTCAATGTTCTGATCCACCTCCAGCAATCACCTTTCTGCAGTATCTCGAGACTGCAGTCACTGCAGAGCCATGTAGACATTTCCAGGCTGGCCTTGTACCAGTTCCCTGATATGCTGTTACCTCAGATGTTACCTCAGAGAGTATACAATACATAGCCACCAAGAAGGTGGCTATGTATTAGGGAGCATAGGCACGCATCTGCATATAGACTTGTGTCCAGGCCTGTATACTAAAAAAAGGGGGAAAAAAAGCAAACAAGCAGAAATATACTTGTCAGTGGAATTACTCTTTCCTTCTCTCAGCAGGCAATTCCTGTTTTCTACTAAGAACTCTCTGAAAATCTGTCCTGATTAAAAGTTCAAGGCAAGCACTGCCCTGGTCCTAAATCTGTGATAAATTTAAGATTTGATATTGTGTAATATAACACAGCTAGAAATGAAAATTTATATTGTTGGAAAGAGGAAAGAATTTGCTTTTCCATGATGCACCGAATTCTTATTTCAAATCTGGGTAGTTTCCATCATAAGAAAGAGATCATAAAAGTTCAGTATAATTAGAAAAGATAAAAAAGTTAACACGGAGGATTGAAAAGTACAGTATTTTTCTTCCTCTTTTTCACCTTTCATGTTGGATTGGCTTTTTTGCCCCTGAAATTTTGCATCACATTTTTAGTTCCCTAAAACATTCCCAAGAGCTTTTCCACAGAAAGTCCACAGCATACATACAAATAAAATGCATGTGGATGTATTTTTAATTTGTGCTCTATTACAAAGAGTGACATTATCCAATAGCATTCAATGTGCTGCTTTCTGGCATAGGGACGTACATGATAGTAAGATATAGACTGGAGGATTTCCCTTTGCTGTACCTCAGCCTCCATCATGAAAAAGTCATGCCTCTCACAGTTTTACCTAGTATTCATTAATTCTTCGAAGAAAATGATATATTAGGGTGACTTTATAATTGCTTTCTGAACATTTAGGGAATAGTCGCTCCATGTTTTCCTTATTTTCCTCTGCAAGCATGTGCTTTTAGATGCTAAGTGAGAGTTTCCTAGAGTCTTTACTTGTGTTTAGTGCTTTGAGTTAAAACCCAACTCCTGTAAGATTCAAGATAGCTCATACCTGGTGAACACACCAGGTATGTAAGAAAGTCAGAGTGTTAGGTACTTTTGCAAAGATATAGGGGGTTGCAGGCGGGTGCAGTAGACAGTTCATGAGTGTGTGTTTAACTACACATAGGCAGAATGCATGAGACCAGGTGCCCACATGTGTGACGCTGACACAGGTAGATCTAGTCACTGCACCTGTGTTGCTAATATGCATAAGGAGAGACACTCTCAGGCTTATATCCAGGAAATACATATAGGATCGTCTGGGTGAATTTATTAGATCTCATGAGCAAGTGCTTCTATGTGCATGAGCAGATATGTAAGTGAGCCCATCATATCTTTGTGGGGTCTAGAGGTGCAACACTGAAGTATGCGCGTGCATATGACTCAGAAAACAAGGAAGGGAGGGTTTATTGGCCATGCACAGGTCTGTATTTGTGGGGCTTGGATGGTGAGTGTAGTGAGAAGTTAGAATGAATGACAAATGTAGGTGTGTGGCCAGATGAGAGTCACACACTTGCATCTCAAAGTTGTACTAGAAATTTGGAATCTGGGGACTTGCATAAAGTTCTGTGCATGTATGAGAGACCATGTAGCAACAACGGTGAAAGTGTTTCTTTTTTCTGGAACACAAGTGTTATAAGCGAGTAGTTTGTACAGTAGTAGGGCGTAGGGGTTTCATTTTGGAAGAGAACAGTGTGGTCCATTTGTGATTATGTCATCACAAGCAGGGTACATCTGGAGGGTGGGAATTACTGTCAGTTCTTATTAGCTAGGCAGGGATATCTGGGCATTCTCTCCTCCACTGGGGACCATCAGTCACAAGTTATCTGGATTTCCTCTGGACTGCCCAGGCAGCTGTTCAGAATAAGACAACAGCTCATTCCAGACAACAACATATTAAAAAAAAAAAAAAAAAAAAAAAAGTGAAGTGGTAGCAGAAGCAGGCAGTAAATTACGCCTGTCAGCTGACTGGCAATTCCTGCCAAAGCACAGGTGTTTGTTGGGGGGACGCAGTTTGGGAGTGAAGCACTTTTCTATAGACTGTTCATGGTGAACAGCTGATAAATCTGCTGCGGTGCGCAAGAATGGCCCCCAGCACGCACGCAGGCTTCGCTGGGCTCCAGAGCGCCTGCAGAGCGCTCTGCAGAGCACTGACTTCCTGAAGAGGAAGACCTGCAGCAAGAGCGTTACTCACCTTAAACCTTCCCGGTCTTTTACTCTCTGTTCCCAAGACACACCCCTCATTTCCTTCTCCCTCTGATTCCTCTCATTCCACTCATCCTTCCCTTACAGAAAAAAAGTAAGTTTGCCCAGACCAAACCTGCCCCTTTCTTTTCAGGAAGCCAATTCTCTCCATCAAGATTACATTTTGCCACCCTACAAAACCCCACTATTTTGTGCTCACCCTCCTCTCATCCTCTGAGCTATCTTGGCTGATAAAGCAAGAACTAGGGACCAAAGGAAGGAAAAACGGCCCTGCTCAAGGTGCGTGCCTCACGCAAAGGCCTTAAACACCTGCAAAGGTCTCAAGCACCATCAAACTGCATCGGGAATAGCAGAGCTGAGGTCTATGGGACAGGACTGATGCAGAACGTCAAAACATGCTACTGGAACCAGCTGGGAAGAAGAGCCAGGACCAGGGCAGGACTTCAAAACCTGGAGTAAAACCTCATGGTGATCTGTCTTTCTCAAGGAAGTCCAGGTGTAGATATTTCCGGAACATTCTAGGGTATTACGTGTACAAGGACAGGGGATTTCTCTGGGAGCACCTGGCTGTGCCACAGATAAATGTGCCCAGGACGAGCCTTGCCACGAGGCCCCTCCGCGCGCCTCCTCAGGCACACGGGCAGCGGCGGCTCCCAGCACCGCCAGGGCTGGATGCTGGCACCAGGCACGTTGCTGGCAAGTGCCGCCACGTCGCTACAACGTCACCGGCCTTGACGGCTGCGTGCGAACCCGGCCGCGTGCGAACCCCAACGTGTGCGCACCTAGCACGGCCATTTGGGAAACGGCTGCAGGCATCAGCGACACAGAGGCTCCAGGGGGGCGGCTGGTGCCTCTGCCCGCGGGGCAGGCAGGCACCGCCTGGGCAGGCCAGGCACATCCACAGGCACCTGTGGGCGAACGGCACGCGCAGCCCGAGGACGGGCGCAGGACTCTGTCGTTACACTCCGCAGAAACCCTGTGCCCGGCTGTGCGGACACGTGCTGCAGGGGGATACACCGCGATGGGGGCCAGGTGCGTTGCAGGTCTTGCCCCACGGCTACCGTGGGGAATCCCTCCCTGGGCACCGGGCAGAGGCTGGGCCAGAGACACCCGTGGAAGGTTCTGGAAGAGGAGGCCAGTAAGGGCCAGAGGGGGCTCCTGGCCTCACCGCGATGCGCGTGGGGGAGCAGGGGGCTCCCCGTGGCTCCCGCGTGGGCCTGTTCCGGGGCGGGGGATCCGCGGCGGCCACGGCCGCGCGTGTCCGTGACCGCGGCGCCGGGTCTCCCCGCGCCGCCGGGACTCTCCTCCCCCAGCATGTGCGGAGCCCGGCGGCGCGGAGGGCGGCGGCGGGGGTGGGGAGGCGAGGGGCGGGCGCGGTGGAAATTTCC
>VWPW01026692.1:325358-442511 GCA_013389825.1 Crypturellus undulatus
TGTGCAGCCGCGGAGCCGCGCGGGCAGGAGCCACCGCCGCTGCCGCCGGGGGGGGAACTCGCGTCGCTTCTCCTCCTCCTTCTCCTCCACCATCGCCCCGCTGGGGCAGCGCCGCCGCCCCCTTCTCCTCCCCACCCTGCGCGCCCCCGCTCCTCGCGCCGCAGCCGCCTCTGAGATGCCCCGCTATGAACTGGCTTTGATCCTGAAAGCCATGCAGAGGGTGAGTGCGGGAGGCAGGGGTGCCGCCGGGGGGGGAACTCGCGTCGCTTCTCCTCCTCCTTCTCCTCCACCATCGCCCCGCTGGGGCAGCGCCGCCGCCCCCTTCTCCTCCCCACCCTGCGCGCCCCCGCTCCTCGCGCCGCAGCCGCCTCTGAGATGCCCCGCTATGAACTGGCTTTGATCCTGAAAGCCATGCAGAGGGTGAGTGCGGGAGGCAGGGGAGGCCCCGCGGGCGGGCGGGCGGGACGCGACCCTGCGGCTGCCCGGCGCGCGGGCCCGCGCTCCCGGCTCCGCGTGCCTTCCCGGGCCCCTTCCTCCTTCCTTGCCCGCCCTGTCCCCTCCTCCTCCTCGGGAGTTTGTTGATAGCGGGCTCGCGCAGCACCGCAGTCCCCCCGCTCCTCCCACCTCGGTGCTCGCTGCCCACAGGTAAGCGGCCCCCGCACTTACCCCGGTGTACGCGTTCACCCCCGTTCCTGCCCTCTCCCCGCGCCCCTCTGCCCCCTTCTCCCCTCTCTCCGTGAGCGGGCGGGGGGGTCGCTCATACCGGTTGCGCCCCGATGCCCGCAGGGCCCCGCAGGGATAGATTTCCCCCCCCCCCCGCCCCACCCGTTGTACTTGTGTGTTTGGGTGTATAAGAACAAATTAAAAATAAACATTTAAAGAAAGGGGCGATTCCTGCGTAGGTGGGACCCTTGCCGTGGTGCCGGTGCCCTCCCTGGGCTGCCTTTGCCCGGCCGGTGCCCTGGCGCATCCCGCTGCCGTTGGGCTCCAGCCTGCCCTGGCCTTAACCCCCGTTTTTGTGGCGCCTCTGCGCCCGCCGGGGCAGCGGGAAGCGAAAATGCTGGGCTGTCGTCCCCCTCGGTGGTTACCGGGGCATGTCTTCATGCGCTGCGTGTGCTACATATACTAGTACATTTCCATTCATTTTACATGTAGCATCCACATGTCAGGGTTGGCTTTTTTTTTTTTTTTTTTTTAAACTTGGCTTCAACTGCAGGCGCTCTAGTCAGGTGAGTCCCCTAGTGGAGAAACTGAGCAGTGGTGGGGGGTGGAAGAGGAGAATCGGTGGCGCTGCCGCAGCCGCCCGCGGGGCAGCGTTCATTGAGCGCGCCCGCGCGCGCGTGCCCCAGCGCACTCGTGCTGTGCAGGTGCCATCCCCGCCCAGCCCGTCCCTGTCCCCCTCCCTGTGCGAGCCCTAGGTGGCGAGATGCCTCCTCTCTACCTGCTGTTAGTGTGGCAGGTCCCTCGTGCTGTGCAGACGCTAGGAGCGGGGAAGGGGAGAGGAAGCAGAGCAAGCCTGGTGTGATACCAAGGTACCAATAAACAAACTGTCTGTAAAGGATGTCGTGGAGAAAGGGCTTTGGGGGGGGAAAAGGGCCTAGATTGGGGTGCAGGGTTAAGCTTTCAGCTGTAAAATGCTCCCACTGGGCTTGGGTCAGTACACTTGGAAGATGTAACATCTGCAACGTTTTATTTCTTTAAAGTTTGAATCTCCTAAGAGGTGTTTCTTGAGGTACTCCTTTTTATTTTAAATTTTTATTTAAAAAAAAACAAACGAACAAACAAAAAAACCCACCTCTGTGGTTATGGGAAAATACTAAGTTTTGCTTTAAGAATACTGCTGTTCTTAATCTACCCGTATAATTCCAGAATCTAAAGAGTTCATCTCTAGATACTGTTTTTCTTGCTGTTTACAGACCACCAGATTTGGTGTGCTTTTTTTATATATATGCAGATAAGTTGGTGTTGTTGTCTTTCTTCTAAAAGGAAGGTACTGTAGAAATATTGGAGTACTGATTATGCTGAGGGATTCTGTTGAATCCTGGCAAGTGAGTTGCTCTAATGTCCTCTCCCTGTAACAGTGCTTAATCTCAAGCACAGCACTAACTTGGCATTAGCCAAAATAGGGAGACCTGAATTGAAGTCTAATAAAATACTTTGAAATTATGCAGTGACTAATTACACTTCCATGTAGAAGATGGAGTGCTCATATATCTAATGGGATACCAAATAAATCAACCCTGCTGCTTAACACTTACGCTTTTTGATAAAGCTAGTTGTTCACCAGATACTCAGCCTTGTTTATCGCTCTGTACTACAACTGCATGCTCTTTACTACTGCTTTACTCGGACACCTGCTCAGATGCTGGCTTCTCTCTTGGGTTCCTGGCATGTTCCCTTGCCTCTGACAGCCCCTGGGCTTTCCAATAAAATCAGCCCTGTAGCCTGATTTTCTTGTGCTTCAGGGCTGTAGCCAGTTCCTGGAGGCTCCCTAGTAGCTTGGGCAAAAACTTGCTTGGAGCTACTGTCTTGTACCTTTCCACTGCTCTTTCTTTAGAGACTGGTGTCATGACTCCATGGGTTTCCCCCCACCCACAGTACTTTCAGTAGTTGTCACAGCATTTGCATGGATCTAGGTAGGATGAACCCCTGGGCACTTCACTGTTACTGATGCTTCAGTTTCTGCTCCCTGGCACTAGTTGTTTGAGTTGGGGATCCCTCACTCTGCACTTGCACGTGGCTTTTTTTGGCTTCTGTGTGCTCTGCTGGTTGTCCCAGTCTTCTTACCCCGATAGCCTCTGCATGTTTATGGGACTCTGTAGGAAAGCAGGACCCCTCTGTATTGCCTGATGCTTCTGTCTGTCTCTGACTCCACAGATTTCCTCGAAGTCCCTCCAGCTTTCCTTTTGATGCCTTAAAATGCAATGCCCCAGTGAGTTAACTTGCAAGGGGTGGCAATTCCCTTCCCTCTCCTCCCTTCCCTGCCCCCCCCCCCCCCCCCCCCCAAAAAAAAAAGGGGGGGGGAAAAACCCCGAAANNNAAAAAAAAGGCGGGGGGGAAAAGCCCCACAAAAACACTTATGCTTTGTGTATGTGTGTGGTCTACAGTACTCTGAAGAGTAACTACAGTGAGAAAGTTGGATTGTGTAACCCTTTAGTGGGAATGCATGGAGGGCATGGTTTGGGAAAAGAAAGGTATGATGGCAGTAAAGTAAAAAGTCTAACTTTCAGTGAAAAGAATGGGGTTTGCCTGTGTATGACATTCTACAATACGCTGCTAACAAATAATGCACAGAGCTTGGAGGGGTTAGGTGGCAGGCTTGTTGCTGTTACCAACAACATAGAGGCGTGTATAAAAGCACGTTGTCTGCCCTCTTAGGCTATGTTCAGATCCACAGTTGTGTAGGTAGATGCACAAAGTGAAGATATAAAGTCTGGATCATGAACAGCTACAATTCACCTACTGCAGCAAATAGTAGAGTATTTCCAGGCTGTTCTCAGGAGAGCTGGCTTCCAGCAGGGGAATCACGGAGAGCAGCACCTTCGGTAGGGAAGGGTAGTGACTCTCTAGTTAGTCTGTGGGAGGTTTTGCTTCCTGGGGAGAGGAGCAGCCTTTGGGGAAGCTTCCGCTGGCTTCCCTCCTACTGCTGCTGGAAGTGCCAGGGGTGCTGGGCAGGGAAGGAGGAGCTGGAAATGGCTTCCTATTGCTCTGGTGCCGTTTTGCAGGCTGACCACGGGGCGGCAATAGGAGATGCCCTCCCAGGAGCACGGGCAGCCTGGGGCACACAGAGCAGGCAAAGCCTAGGTATTGCCACGCTGTGCCTGTTGCTGCCCTGCTCCCTGGGACATTCCAAAAAGACAACTTCCTGACTGAAATGAGTGGGCAGCTTAAAATATCCTTTTTTTTTTTAAGCAAGAGAGAGAGAATGAAAGCACTCTGATATTTTGATGATGTCTTCTCTCTCCCCATTTCACTTGTAACAAAGGGCAAATAAATATGTAATACCAGTTCAGCTCTCATGTTTGAGTACATACCTGGGATAGGGGGCCTGACTTCAGCTGCTGTAATGCTGAAGTGAATCTTGGTCTCCATTGGACTTGTGTGTTCACACAGTGCCACTTATGCTCAGCACCTGTCTGTCTCCTTCTGAGCAGGTTGCCATGTTTCCACAATTCCTTATCTGCTTGGGAGATCACTGGGCTGCTTTGGGAGAGCCAAAGCAATGGGCAGCAGTGTTGCTTGGCATCCTGACTGTGAATTGCAGTGTGGGCAGCTGCAGCATTTGGGCTTTTCTTATCTTTGCTCATAGGAAGGAGGAGGGGGTGGGTGAGTAAGGAGGGCAGTGAGCAGACAGATACTGTTTTTATTTTCATTTCTTTCTGGTTAACCTCTGTATTCTATGTGCCTTCCTCCCCTTTCCCCCAGCTTAGTAGATTGAAACTGGACAATTTTTTTTTTTTCTGCTGTCCTCTGGCTTTTTCAGTAGGTTGAAATAGGTTCTTCTTCCTCTAGTATCGCAAGAGGGGAAGTAGTAGGAGTGGTACTTTTGGAGGTGTGGAAAGAAGGCCAAAGAGTTGGAAATAAAAGATGAGATCAGAATGTGACAAGATCCATAGTAGTCTTTTTTTTTTTTTTTTTTTTTTTGGAAGCTGCTTTTGGTTTTCTGCCTTAAGCTTTTCAATAAGAGTAATTGTACTTTTAAGCATGTGATGTGGATAGATAGCATTTGAGAGTAATATCTTCTTGACTGAAGTTTGTCATGTTTTATTGCAACATCTGAGAATAGCTTCTCCTCTACATTTCTGCCGAGTGCAGGATATGTTCCTGGCTTGAGTATGGGGCAGGTAGAGGGTTATTCTGTCATGCAAAAAAGGTCTAAACCTGGCTACTCAAAGTGACTAAACCTGGCGACTTGACCCTAGAGATAAGACTTCTCTCTTCTGCCCGTTACGTGTTCAGCAATGTGCTATTTTCTGTTGGCTGTATCTTTCCTCATTTGTCTGCTGTGTTTGTTTCTACACTGACATGTCATGTATATGATCAGGGAGATGCTCATTTACTTCAGCATGAGTATATTGTATCCTTTCACTCTTGAGGTAAAGGAAGGAGAGTCTGTTGCATTGACCAGACTGCTTCATTGCTCTCCACTGTTGGAAAATCAGCTGAGAGTCACTGACTGCAAGATGTCCTTTATTGCTTAGGTTAACTTAAAGGATTATTCTAAACATGGATGCGTGTGTATGTTTGCTTGCTTTTAATACAGGTACAGGGCAGACTTTGTAACTATGGAAGCTATTCTTAAATATTCTTCCAGGAGCCGATTTCTCCAAGTCCCTTCCTGCAGAGCTGTAATGGTGTCAACTTCCACTGCAAATTTACTGATGAGGTTGTTGATATCGAGTCACTTGCCTTGCTTTTTGTCAGACTCTGCATGTGCAGGCCACTGTTCAAGGCACAGCTGCTCAGACCTCCTCCACTACGCACCTGTGGCAATGTAAGAGCAGCTCACATTGTGGAAGCAGTTGTCTGAAACCTTTGGTTGTACCTGCCTCCAGGCATGGGGGACACCCCCAGGCACCAGGTTGTTGTCTTCAAAGCGTCCTGCCTGCTGGAACCAACAGGAAGCTCAGGAACAACAACAACAACAGGAAGTATGTGACCATTCCCAGTCAGTAAGAAGGCAAAGGGGTTGGAAAGGGGAAAGAAATCAAGCAGAAAACAGATGGGCAAAATACTCTTAAGCCTTGTAGATAGGGGACAGGAAGGATGGGGAAGTGAAAACACAAAAAGAAAGGCAAGGATTGGTGCGAGTTAAGGAACTGTACCGTGGGAAGATGGATCAAGCTACTGATGCTGGAAAGGAGATCCTACAGGAACATGGCCCCCTTAGCAGGAAAGAGGGAGGAAAAAGAGCATGGGACAGCAGTTTCTATAGGAGAAGAGTTGTGACCCTAAGAAATATGAATTTGAGTAACCGTGTAGAAAAGTTTTTAATCCTAGGTTGTCAGCTTGCAAGCTGGTCTCTATGCTTCAGCTGTGCAAACTAAGGGATAATGAGTTTAAATAAAGGTACATACACAGCATAGATGAGGACAATATGTTCAGTGGAGTCAGTATGTTTGAAATGGTAACAAAAATACACTTTTAGTAGTTTTTACTGTAGTTAACTGCTAGGTTTGATTAATAGCTCTAGATGTCTTATAACTAAGGCAGTTTTGTTTAAGCCTAACTTGTTTTTTAAAATCCTCCAAGAAGCATCTGAAGTATTGAAAAAGCTTGGAGGGCTTCAGACTTAATCTAGGGTAGTATATGCCCCTGAAACTCCTGTCTTGTTGATCAGTAAAACCTATGATGCTTTGTGTTTTTGGAAGGATTTGAGCTGCTACAAAAGTGTTGGGAACTTTAAGTCCTAAATAAACTTAATGGGGGTTTGTGTATATGTGTGTTTTCTTTTCTAGATTTTTTTTTTTTAGGTGGCATTTTCTCCTCTGTTCATCCCAATTAGCATGTTGCAAGGTAGCTGACACTTCCACTGTTCCTTTTTTTTCATCCTCAGATAGCTTCTGAAGCTTGGCTAGCCAAAATCCTCTTCAAATGGGATGGAACAGTGCAATTTTCCTTGTGAGGCTAAGAGTGTGCCAGTTGCATCCACTACTGGTAAATGGTGATAGCCACCAGCTAGGTCATAGGCTCATATGTTGGAGCTCATATTTCTAAGGAATGGCTCTTCCTCTTGCTTGTGCTTCAGGTGAGCTGAAACACACTTCTGTTTCTTACTTCGACTTTAGCAGTTTGTCAGCTTCGTGTATCAGAACTTGAGGCTCTCCTAAAAGCTTGTCTGCTTTAGTGCTATGCATTTTTCCCAAGTACATATTCTTTAAGGAAAATTAAGTTCATGGAGCTGTTCCTTGTATAAATGCTAGAAGCTAGTTTTACACTGGTAAGGGATCGGTAAAGTGTATGGTTACTTACACAAACAATGGGGGAGAGAGAGAGGGATACCTGATAAAACACCCGCCTCTAGCTTACCAATTCAGGGCTTATCTGTGACTATGCTGAAAGCTAGTGGATGCTGGAAAACTCCCACAGGGCTTGTAGCATTTGGTCTCTGCAGAAGGAAAATCAAGTGTATGAACTTCCTGGTACCATGAGGAAAGAAAGAGGCTACTGGATTGCTTCCGTGGGAGGTTATTTGTGTCCCCTAAGAACACAGTCCATCTCATCACTTTGTTAAGCTAATTTATTCACTGGTACATACTCCCTGCCTGTGTCAGTGAAAATATTTGTGCATCTGGACTTTGGGATCTTCAAGAAGGCATGAGAGTGTCCGGACTCGGTGTTCATCTGCAGCTGGCAGTGTCAAAGATGTCAGCTGGCCTCTTTCCTTTCATTTTGCCATCACCTGGAGGAGACAGGTTCTCCCTACTTCCTGCCCATTAAAATGCCTTGCTCACTTTTACTGTGTGCCCTGCTGGGCTTTTTATTTATTTGCCATAAATCATGTGACTTCCCTATTCCCTGTCTCCTTCCTCATTAACTTCCAGTTGCTGCACAGAAGTGAAAACTCTATCTGTCTGCAAATTTCCAAAGACTCTTCATGTGTCTGCTTGCAAAGAAAAGCATGGTTTTCTTGCTGAGGGAGGAGTTGCGGGGCGTAACCAGTGTGAGCTACTGTGAAGACCTGTTTGCCGGAGAAGAGTGACCTGGTCCCTCCGTGATGCTGAGCAATGACTCTTTGAGAATTCATGTGGTATTTGTCGTCTATGTAGGTGTAAGCCAATTTTTTGGCTTGGTAAGGGGAAAATGCTTGCCTACACATTTTCTTTAAGCTTGTAGTCAGCTTTAAATTATAAAGGCATAATCCATCTGCTGAGATTTAAAACCTGGGTAATAGACTAGAGTATGCCTAGGTAAATGTGAAGCCCGTAAGCTTTCCTTCTGGTATCTTTTAATTCTAACAAGTAATAAGAAACTTCTCTGCCTCCTTTCTTCTGTCCTTGCATGCCTCCCCCTGTGTGTTTGAGGTTTTAGGAAGAACAGTGAAAGCGACTAATCTGCTCCTGTGCTCTCCAGTGCTGGAGAGTTGCAGGGAAAGAAGCCAAGTGAATGTGAAAGCCAGAGGCAGTGGCATGAAGTGGCTGGCTGAGGCACTGCTAGCAATGTAGGCTTCAGAAAATGAGATGTCTTCCTCTTGCTTTGTGGTTCTGCAGCAGCTTCTGTTCCCTGCAGAGGACTGCCTGCGTGCTGCACTAAAGCTGCATTTTCTTTCTTCTGTTTTTCCTTAAAATATGTAACTTGGCCCTGTCTTAGACAGGTGGGTAGGTCTGGGCTGAGAGGAAGCAGTGTGAAGGGAAGGTAATTTGAAGTACTGCGTTAACACTTAGTCACACTGCCCTTCAGCTACCCTTGGCCTTTGCTTATTCCAGTTACTGCTGCTGTAATACCGCACAGCAGGTTTACGTTTGTAACAGATGAGTGCAGTGCAACTTTCTGGGGCTCTTTGTTTCTCCTGCTGAACTGCATACTATCATCTTACTTATTTCTCTAGAGCCTTCTAGAGCAGCCCTTTAGGAAAGGAAGGGAGAAGAAGCTATTATGGAGCAAGCTGCTTAGTCTGAGGGTGCTGTGATGTGATGGACGGTACCAGGGAGACTCCTGGAACTCCAGACTGACAAGCACATTACACACTCACAGTAACGTTTGACCACCTCACTCGCTTGAACCTTGAAACGTGCATCAGCAATAAGGCCTTTAGGGCAGCATTGCTTTAGAGCAGCTCTGTGGTGCCTCTGCTCACGCAGCCTAGTGGCAGGGTGAAAGCAGCACTGTGTGGAGCTACCTGTGGTCACCTGGGGCAAGCAGTTGAGTCGCTGCTGAGTCAGGTAGCTCCACAGCGTTGTATTCCTGTGCTTCACACTGTCCGGACCTTGCTCGTTCAGTCCAAGTTCCTGCTGCACTTCTGTGTCTGGGCTTTCCTGCTTCTTGCTATATATACCCTGATTGTGCTTGCCTTGGGTAGGAGTCTGCCCCAGCCCATCTGCCCTAGTTTTTTGCTCATGGGAGAAATCCCAAAGCTGCTGTGGGATGTTGAGGGTTCCGCTGAGCAGCCTGTACCGGGAGGCCTCTGCTTTCACCAGGGGATTAACTGAGATGTGTCAGTCATTTTGTGAAGAACATTTGTGTGATCATGTTTCTGTGTGCTAGTATGCTGCACTGATTTTTTTTTTTTTTTTCTGGCAGGTAGAGTACCTTAAATAACCTTGTGTTTACAGTGGAGCAGGGCATACACGTGTGGTTACTGTGGAGAAGCAGGCAGGCAGGAGCTCACTCCAGGTCTCTGGGAAGAAGCCTACAGTGTGAGCAGGCCAGGCAACGTACTTGTGGGGTCGAGTATTGTACGGCCTGCTCGAGTTACTGCATATTGTTGTATTTATTACTGCGTATTATATTTATTGCTCTGTTTTCCAGGAGAGAAAAGGTTAGTGTCTTCCATATAGAAGATACTGAACTGGGCAATCTGTCTCTGTTTCTCTCATGCAGGTGATCTGTTCAATAGGTAGTGCTAGTAGTACGAGTTAACGTATCCTGGTGTGAAGAAGGTGGGAGTGGAGAGGAGAAACCCTGTTTCTAAGGAAGGACCTCAAAACTACTCACTAGGATGTGAACAAAGTGAAGCCTGTGCTCAACTTGCTGGCAGTGAGTGCTACCGTGTGTGATAGATTTGGCTACCTGCATCATTATAGTAACTCCTGAAAAGATTGCTGATTGGTACTGCTCTCCTAATAACTAAGGAGCTATAGAGGTTTCCTTGCAACTCTGAATGGTAAGAGCACAGGGAAAGTTTCCATTTGCAAGAAAGAGAACTAGACAAAGTAGAATCCCAATTTTAAGCATCATCCTAAGTGTTTTGGGTCTGCTGGAGTTTGATTCTGGCATATTTCAAGGTCCTTATTACAAAAGGACTGCAGAGAAAGTTTCCCTTTAAAACAATCATACAAATTCCTCCTAAAAATCCCACCCTAAATCTGCTTCAAATCATCTAATCTCTCTTTAGGGAGTTCTTTGAGACTTTTTTATTTTTTCCTTAAAGGACAAGCTGTCTGTTGGAGAGACATATGCATTGTTTCACCAGAGTTGTAGCCTTCTATCTTCAGACAAGAGGGAAAAAATATTGTCTGGTGTCTTTGATATGATCCAGCCAGAAAGCAGCTTTAGGGAAGAAAATCGCAGTCCTTGGCAGCAGTGCTGTCTTTCTGTCTTTTTTTTTTTTTTCTTCCTGTCAGTGCCACAGCTTACACTGTTCTAATAACTTGAGATTAAACTCACGTGGGGCGTCTCCAAAGTCCTTCCTAAGACTTGAGGTCGTAACTTGCTGAAAGTTCGGAGGGACGAGTCTCATTTTAGTAATGAAAAAAGTTCTAGGATTATTTTAGAATTAGGTCTAATAAGAAACTGGTACAAGAGGCCACCTCAGTACAGTAATTTGGCGAGGGTGCAGCAAATATATAGCGGCTACTGAAAACTTTCCACCTTCCTGCCTAAGCAAGCTGAGCCCTGCAAATTTGGGATGTTTATTACAAAGGTGATGGTTCAGGACTCTAGACAACTGCTTATTTAAGATGGTTTGGCTGTGCCTTCCAGTGGAAAACGCCAAGGTTCTTCCTGTATTGTTTATTTTGGTTAAATTGAGCCTGTAGTTGTTTGGCAAAGTGTCCTAATTGAGAAATGGACCATTTATTTATGGGCAGTAGCATCTTCTACTTGCATGCTTTCCAGAGGGATTGAATGCGCTTGTAGTATTCATACTATGCCCTGGGTTACTCTTGCATGAAATACTGTCATAAAATACCATTTTTTTAAGTAGGTTATTTTAAAGTTTTGCAAGGTCACTGACTAACTTGGAAGGAAAAAGTTTGGAAGTGAACTTAAGTTCAAGTCTAGAATATTTCATTAAGAGAAGAGGTCAGTAGGAGAGGGAGAATACAAATATTTCCACAATTTTTTAGCTTGCCTGTTACTCTAATTTTATGTATAGTAGTTATTTTCCTTTCCATTGTGTCTCAGAAAAATCTCTTCCTCTGCTTGCCTTAAAATGTTTAATTTTTGTTATAAACATTATAGCATGGTTGCTTTTCAAATCTCAGCAGAATGTAGTAAAAGAAGCAGTACTCTTAGAGCATTATACAAAAGCAGTTACAATTAAGAACTGCATTACTTGTAACTGGTGGCGTCACACAAGTTGAAGTGTTTATAATTTTATGTTGGATTAAACTAAACCATGGAGTAGACCGTTTAACTTCTGCTGCCTTCTGCGGGTGGGGATAAATGTGAATTCTTTTATGGAAGAATTTAAAATACATCTGTGGTTTGAGGCTTATGAGCATGTTAAATTTAGCGCACAACTGTAATCAGCCCATTTTGTGCCATGTCTCTGTAGCCTGTCATTACTGGCTATAACTCCAGCAGAATGAATATCTATATTCTCCTGGGGCCTGGTGGTGGTGGTGGGGAACCCTTATTATCTTTTTCTAAGTCTGAGCTACTCCTGAAAAACAGCCAGCTGGTACAAATAACATGATTGTGCATTTCTCTTTAAGGCCAAAGTTGTGGCTTGCTGCAAGCTTTTAAAATAAAAATGTGTCTGCCTTAATGAGACACACGCATTCTCACATCAGCACCTTTGCAGTCTTCAGCAGGGCATGCAGTGAGGTGGGGAGTGGGTGCGCGTGCGATTTCAGCATCAACTCCAGTTTATTATGGGCCACCTGAGAATCTGTAATTTTTTTAAACTTTTCCCCCCACCCTTAAAATAAAATTCCTACGAGGATGCTAAACAGGGAAATGTCAAATACTCATGTACAGTGTCCAGGTGGTTGCATTGCCCACTGATGAACTAGAATGTCTAAAAGTGCTGGTGGTAGTGCTTCTTGGAGAAGAGGTTCAGAGTTTTGTGCTTACATTACTTTTGCCAGCAGGTGGGGAAAGGGGAATGGAGTCAAACCCTTTTCCTACCTCCTCTGTGGTAACCGTGAGTGCTACAGATTAGCATTCTGGTCTTTAGATTCAGCTTTTCTTTTGCTTGGGACATCTCTTCCCTTGCTGTGCCTATTTGTTGTAGGAGTAGAGGAATCTTGTACCTAGCGCTCTCTGAGATCATGGCATGGGTTTGGGTGTGTGTAAATGAATGGTGTTACCCAAGGCAGAAATACTGGGGGTAGGAGCCATAATGCAGCTCTTCAGCAACCCCGTCCCCTGGGCTGCCCTCCTCATGATCCCCTTCCCTCCCCTTGGCTCACTTCAGTCCTGCTTATTTAAACGAGCACAGGTGTTTCCTGAAATGTTTTGGAAGATGGGATGAGAGCGGGGGGCTCAGGAGGAGAACAGACGGGCTTTGCCGTAAACCCTCCCGACGTCGGTGCGATTCTCCCCAACCTCGGGCCTGGAAGGGTGATGCTGGCAATGGCGCTTCCCGACAGCCTGGTGACCGACTGCTGCCCAAATCCATGCGGTTCCTTCTGCCGCCGGTGCCCTCCAGAGCTCCAGAGGAATTGTGAAGCCAGCAGGTGCAGACAGAAAAGCCCCGGAGCCAGATGTCAGGATGTTGCTTTTGTCAATTGGCACGAATGGCTCTTTTTCTTTGCTCAGATTATGGAGAATATCTATGAAGAACTGTCAGAGTAAAATGGAACCCTGTGATAATCCATAACCCAGACACAGGCTAACATGTCTTTAACGTGCAGAACAATCTTGATTCTCCAGTTGGCCGTAAGCCTCTGTTGTCTCTTGACACCATTATGACTTCATTTGCATTTTTTTAGTCATAGTAGCCAGCTGGTGTCTCAAGTGCCTGCATGCGACATGAGAATCTATCAGGATTTGTGGGGTGCAGTGGTTGAGCAAACCAGGAAATGACTAGCCAGGGCAACGTTCCTTAGTGACTTTTTTCCTACAGTTGCTTGAATGAGGAAGGCCTTTTGAGCGGCTTGAGAAATAGACTTGAATCCTGCAGGAGCCAAAAGTAAAGAATACTAAAATGCATTTCTGTTTCTTGGCTTGTTTGGGGGAATTTGGGTCACTTAATACTCCAGAATTGCTGCGTCCCTTAAGATACTTGTATATGACATTAAAGTTGACTTACAAAAGGCATTGCTTCTTAGGTTTATGAATATTTAATGCTGTATATTATGGATTGCATATGGATTAAATATATCAGGAAATATAAGGGGAAAAGTCTGTGCTGTTCAGTCATTGTTGTACTAGACTTCAAAATTTTTCTCATTACTTCATGAAATTCTTCTCTAATTCAATCTTTGTCTTTTGTCTTTGCTGCCTTGCAGGGTTGGTACAGTAGGCCTCACTAAACTTAGCTGCAACTAAGAATTTCTCCTACATCAACTGAGTTAAGGCTGATGCTCTTGTGGAATGTGGATTAAAAGTGCGTGCTAAGTTCCAAATTTCCATTTGAGAAGCGGAGAAAGTAAATGTACCACAACCACCAGCATCAGGACAGCAAACCAAGGGACAAAGAATTTGATCCGCAGTGTTGATAAATGTTAACTGGTTCACGTGTTGCTTAAGAGACGTTTGCTGGGGGGCGAGAACTGGACGTCAGCTGTGCGAAGTCACTTTGTTTACAAACATGAGGGCTTCTTTGGAAACGGCAGACATTGCCATTGTGGCGCTGTACTTCGTGCTGGTAATGTGCATAGGTTTTTTTGCCATGTGGAAATACAATCGGAGCACCGTGAGTGGCTACTTTTTGGCAGGGCGTTCTATGACCTGGGTAGCTATTGGTGCATCTTTATTTGTGAGCAATATTGGAAGTGAACATTTCATTGGGCTCGCAGGATCTGGAGCGGCGAGTGGATTTGCAGTAGGTGCGTGGGAATTCAACGCCTTAATGCTTTTGCAGCTTTTAGGATGGGTCTTCGTCCCTGTCTACATCCGGTCAGGAGTATACACCATGCCTGAATACTTGTCCAAGCGTTTTGGAGGGCATAGAATTCAAATATATTTTGCAGCACTGTCTCTAATTCTTTATATCTTCACCAAGCTTTCAGTTGACTTGTATTCAGGGGCGCTTTTTATTCAAGAATCGCTAGGTTGGAACCTCTATTTGTCGGTTATCCTCCTTATTGGAATGACTGCGCTATTGACTGTGACTGGAGGTCTTGTGGCTGTCATCTACACAGACACGCTTCAAGCTCTGCTTATGATTATTGGTGCCCTCACACTTATGATCATAAGTATCACGGAGGTTGGTGGGTTTGAAGAAGTGAAAAGAAGGTACATGTTAGCATCACCAAATATTACGTCTATCTTGTTAACCTACAACATTTCCAATACCAATTCCTGCAATGTCGACCCAAAGCCTGATGCTCTTAAGATGTTGCGTGAACCGACAGATGAAGATATTCCCTGGCCTGGATTTCTGTTGGGGCAGACTCCAGCTTCTGTCTGGTACTGGTGTGCTGATCAAGTCATAGTGCAGAGAGTTTTAGCAGCAAAAAACATTGCTCATGCCAAAGGATCCACTCTGATGGCAGGCTTCTTAAAATTACTGCCAATGTTTATTATAGTTGTCCCAGGGATGATTTCACGGATACTGTTTGCGGACGATATCGCCTGTATTAATCCAGAGCACTGTTTCCAAGTCTGCGGCAGCAGAGCTGGATGCTCCAACATCGCCTACCCGCGTTTGGTGATGAAACTTGTGCCGGTCGGTCTGCGGGGACTTATGATGGCCGTGATGATTGCTGCGCTCATGAGCGACTTGGACTCCATATTCAACAGCGCCAGCACCATCTTTACACTTGATGTCTACAAGCTCATTCGGAAGAGCGCGACGTCTAGAGAACTGATGATCGTAGGAAGAGTCTTTGTGGCATTCATGGTAGTGATAAGCATTGCCTGGGTTCCCATAATAGTGGAGATGCAAGGAGGTCAGATGTACCTTTATATTCAAGAGGTGGCAGACTATTTGACTCCGCCGGTGGCTGCGCTCTTTCTTATGGGTATCTTTTGGAAGCGGTGCAATGAGCAGGGCGCGTTCTACGGCGGCATGGCCGGCTTCGCGCTCGGAGCGATACGGTTGGTGCTGGCCTTTATCTATCGCGCCCCGGAATGCAACCAGCCGGATACTAGGCCCAGCTTTATCAAAAACATCCATTACATGTATGTTGCCACTGCTCTCTTCTGGATCACCGGGATTGTGACGGTTATCGTGAGCCTCCTTACGCCACCGCCTACCAAGGAGCAGGTCCGAACGACCACGTTTTGGGCTGTGAAGAACAGAGGCGTAAAGGAGATGGCTGCCAAGGGGGAGCTGTACAAAGTGCAAGAAAAGAGCATCTTAAAGTGCAATGAAAACGCTAACCATATCATTCCAAATGGCAAATCGGAAGAAAACCTTAAAAATGTTAAGCCTGAGGATATCAATCTTCTGGTAACTTGCAGAGATGACAGCAACCCGGTGATTTCTGTAAGTCACTCCGAGGTCGAGACCCCAGTGGATTGTTACTCGAATGGACAAGCGGCTCTGATGGGCGAGAAGAAGCACGAGGAAGAAAGTGATGAGAGAGAGAGACATTTGAAATTCATAGATTGGTTCTGTGGCTTTAAAAGTAAAACCATGAACAAGCGAGCCATTCGGGAGATCGAGGAAGAGACTGTCTGTTTACAAATGCTGGAAGAGACTCCCAAAGTTAAACTATTACTAAATACTGGACTGGTCTGTGTCTGTTCGCTCGGAATATTCATGTTTGTCTATTTCTCGTTGTGAGTGAATAGTGAACTTTTAAGGGTATGGCTAAACATACAGAAGTTGATACAGGTCTCTGGAGTTTCTCTTTTTTGTTTTTTTTTTTCTTTCTTTTCCAAATAACATGAGCGCAACCCAGGCATTGTTTACGCTATAACTATCACATCAACCTTAGCCAATTAGAGACCATCCGAGACGTGTCGTGCTAGCTCTGCTGCTTGAGACAAAACGTACTGCATGGGGCCTCCTTGTTTTCCCTCCAAGTTTCTCCCTTTCCCACCCCTCCCGCCCCCCATTTGCAGTACTAATCTTTCCTGTTTCCATGTATACATACATACATAAATATACCAAAGGCGGGCAGGTGGCTGTCGAGGTCAGTCAGTTTATCAAGCTCAGTCAGCACTAAGGTGAAGATAACAAGGGATCATTTACGTAAGTGTAAAATATAAATGACTAAAGCTGTGTTGGAAGACTTCAAATACAAGACTGTGATGCTCACCGTTGTACAGGTGGTCTGTGTTACATAGCTGTATCACCTTGGCCAACATAATACTTACAATTTTGCTCACTGCTTCTGTTTTTTTCTTGTTGTTTGTTTCTCAGTTCTTACGGGAACAACAGGATAATATTTTGTCTCATCATATAATATTTAGAACATGATACCTGCTAGTAGCTTTTTTGGTCATTTTTCTCTGTAAGGAAATGTTTATCTAATTTTTGATTTTTTTTCCACTGTAAATGCCATTATAGAAAAATGCTATATTTCAGAAAGAAAAAAAAAAAAGAGGGGGCAGGGGGAAAGAAAAACCCTGGAGAGGACAAACGGGCAGTTGAGGAGAGGGGGGAAAAAAGAGTACTCTCTTTATTTGTGTTTTGTAATAAATACAAAGACATGAATGCATATTCAGTGTCTTCTTCAGTCCCCCAATCTTTAGCCTTTTTTGTCATTTACATAATTCAGGTTAGTTTCTTATCAGGGCAAAACTCCCACATAGTTTCCACATGGGAAAAAAAGATGGATGATGCCAGCCTTTCGTTTTGTTTGTTTGCTTGATAAACACGTATCCTTCTCCTTTATTTTTTTTCCTCTGCTGTGTGCAGCTAAAAGGAAGTGCTCTGCAACCTTATTGCTGCTTTGTGAGGGTAGGAAAAATGGGAAGACAAAGGAGGAGGAGGCGGGGAAGGAGGTGGAAGTGGCTTCTATTTTCCAGAGTCTTTTACCTAATGTCTTCCCCTGCTTCCCCTCTTGCCCCATCAAACCCATCAAACTTTTTTTTTTTTTTTTTTTAAAGCAATGGCTAACGAGGGTGTCTACGTCAGGAGAGAGAAAATGAACACAGTAGTAATCTGTGTTGCTGCTGATTGAGGTTAGCTCTTCTGAGTCCCTGAAAAAAAACCCAAACCCTTTTCCCAGGCAAGCACAGATTAGGGACCCTGAGGCACTGAGCTTTGGTTCACTCCCGGGAGAAACCCAACACCATTTCCAGGTCTCCAGGACTTCTGCGTGCAGAGGCAGCAGATGGAGGTCAGCAGAATGAAAGGTTGCAGAGTTAGGTCCTAAATCTTCACGTTTCTTTTTCAGTTCCCCCTTTATGAAATAAAGGAGCATACCAACATCCCAGATACTCTTGCCCTTAGCAGGATGAGTGGCACTTTGAGCTCAAGAGCCCTGACTTGGTCAAACTTGGGTGTGGCTACATGCGTTTCCATAAACTAAGTGAAGTCAGGACCGTTTTTCTCGCCTTGAGGCCAGCTGGCACAGTCTGGTCATGTTATAAAACTCCCTTAGGCTCCAAAGCAGGGTGTCATATCTAGACTGCCTTTGAGAAGGATCCCTGCTTTTGTCCTAGTGCCTGAGCTTGTCTTGGGAATTGTTTGGGATGGTGCTAACTGGAGAGACCAAAGCAATCCAAGGGACCATGCTCACCCTGCATTAGCATAAAAGGTAGAGTCCAAGAAATGGGGTTAGAAGTAGGTGATCTCTAGAAGTACCTTTCAACCTCAACCATTCTGTGATTCTATGAATCACAGAGATGGGACCAAACTCTTTTCTGTGGTGGCCGGTGACAGGACGAGGGGTAATGGGTTTAAGTTGAACCACAGGAAGTTCCACCTCCATGTGAGGAAGAGCTTCTTTCCTGTGAGGGTCACAGAGCCCTGGCACAGGCTGCCCAAAGAGGCTGTGGAGTCTCCTTCTCTGGAGACTTTCAAACCCACCTGGATGCCACCCTGTGCCACGTGCTCTAGGTGTCCCTGCTAGAGCAGGGTGGATTGGACTGGGTCATCTCCAGAAGTCCCTTCCAACCTCGACCATTCTGTGATTCTGTGAATGTTTCCCTGGCATCAATTTACTAATACATGAGATGCAAACTTTAGTGGATAAGTTAGTTCTGTGGAGATGAAATTTGGGTAAATCCTACCATTGACTGCCAGAGAAATTGTTTTTTTTTCAGTACAGTGGCCTTGGAAGCTGAATCTGTAGGCCGTCTAAATAGCTTTTGGCAGGGCAGTGTGATATGTAATACATATTGACAGAGAAACTGATTAGCTTCCATTTTTTTTAATTTTTTTTTTAAACAATTGAGTACTGTTAGTTCTGAGATTTTAAATGGAGGACAAGATATCCCACCTTTCTCTGCTATACTTGTTGCCACTGGAAAAGAAAGTACTGGGCAGGAAATACGATAGGGTAGCACACACTCAGTGGACTGAAATAAGGAAGGATAATGTTGTAAGCAGAAAGAGATGTAAAACACAGTTAACTTTCTGTGCAGGATGAAGTAACCTAGGGCAAAACATGTCTGATCCCTGTGGGAATAACAGTTTGCGAAGAGTAACAATAAGTCTCAGACCAATGATACCTTCTTAAAAGGCTGTGATCTGGCTAGTGTGCCTGATTTGGCCTGGGGAAGGAGAGACTTGTGTGCCACGCCAACTTGGCACATCATTTCATCAGCTGCGGGTACTCAGATGTTTCCAGACCACTCCTGTTTGCTCCAAAGTCAATGAATGCATTACCATCTAACCTGTGAAGTCAGGTTAGCTCAGGGACCCTTCTGCTTGGCTGTTCTTGCTTCATCCTTGCTTGCTTTTTCTTCCAGGGTGCCTTACATGGTTATGAAGCTGAAGGCATGGCTTTACTGCCACCTGAATTTGCTTATGATGTCTCTTTCTCAGGTTGTTTTTCCTCTTCTCTCCCTCCAAGTCATTTGCTATTTAAACAAAACCCTGTTTAAATAGTTATTATACAGGATGTGTGTATCCTGTTCAGTATAATTGCAATCAGGTCCATGATGAAATTAATCTTTTGGCTGTTCTGTGGAAGCATAATCCTCTGCAAATGTGCAGTGTAACCTCTGACTCTTGAATCTGAGATTCTCCAGATTCGAGTTAATGAATTCTTACTTTTGCTAAGCTAACAAGTTGCCATATTAATCACAGTAATAATTGGCAGCAAGTCAGAATCTTAATAAAGTAATTCTTTGCATCCCCCCATCTTTAGAACTGTTATTGTGAAGAAGCTTTTAAGCAAATTATTTCTCCAGTGGTTTTTCTCTCCACTCACTTAAAATTGCGTTTCTGTGCTACCCTTTGCGTGATGTTGGCCTCCTCAGTCGTACTATCTTTCTGTGTCTTAGAGATCGTAGAACTTGCTAGTATTCTTCACTGCAAATAATCGCTTAACAAAAGCCCTTTATCAGAAAAAAAAAAGAAAAATAAAGCATCATGCAACCTGTCTGTTGGTTAGCAAGTACGTTGGCCTGTGTTATAGACTACAGTGTAAGAAGTTACTTCAGGGTTTTTTATAGCGTAAACATGCCTTTGCTAATCTTCTGATCATGATCTGGTCAGAAGAGATACGAACCCAGGTTAGTATGTTTTGGTTTAAACACCAACGTTTTGGTTTCGTAAAACTACAAATTATCTCCCGTAGTGGACAGTCAGCTCAGTGACATCTAACGACTGGCTTCCTCCTGCGTGGGATGCGCTGGTTGTGCAGGGATAGATCCAGAAAGATACTTGCTTCTGTCTCTGTGGGAATGGTTTATTTATTGCCTTGAACTTCGAATGACAGTCTTGAAAACATTACTTTGGAGTGACACCTTTTTTTTGTTGTTTTTGTTGTTCTTCCCCTTAACTTATTTTTCTGCTAAGGTATTTGAATTTTCTCCCAGATATTTGTTAGGAGTCTTTTATTATTATTATTAAAAAAAAGGCAAAATAAAATAAAAAGGCTTCCTTGAAAGCTTAATATTATGTTGTGGGAGACTGTTCTTTTATTTTTTTAAGGAATGTTTAGATGCTTTTCTTTGCCAAAGTTGTTGTTATTTTCTTTTAGCTGTTACTAATATTGAAGGGAAATGGTAAGAGTTTGTAAGAAATCAAAACGGCCTTCAGGATGCCTCTCCCTTGTGTATTTTTTAACTTCTTCAGCTCTGTGTTCCCCTTTTCACCCTAGTCCCAGAAAGGCCAGCATGAGACTTCTGATGCAAGTCATGTAAGTACTGTAACTGAGCAGAGAAAAGGATTTCCCACCAGGTTACAGTGGTGCGGGCAGAGCCATCAAAGGATCTCTGCATGAACACTTAAAGCAGAAGATGCTTACAACTTTAAAACATACAGCTTTATTTTTTTTATATATATATTTTTTTAAATCCTAAGATAAAGGAGGTGTTGGGAGTTGCTCCCTTTCGGAGAACAGGATATATGGAAGAAGTTGGAGTCACTACTCTAACTTTTTTGAGGAAATCTTTGGATTTAGCATGTACAGAGAAGCAAAAATATTCATCTGTTAATTTGGTATTCTGTATGTTCTGTGCCCTTAAATGTAATTGTTTTGAAAATAAAACTAACCTTGTTACGTGATGTTCAAACGCAAACTTGTGTGCAATGTTTTAATTTTTTTTAAGAAAATGTTTGTATATAATTAAATGGTTTAATGTGCTTTAATTGGCCTAAGGTAAAGAGTAGTCCTAGAATGTAAACATATATAATTAGGATTTCTGATTTCACTGTGAGATCTCTGAACTCTCTTGTTTTGCAAAGTGCTTTGTTTTGTTTACAAAACACTTTCTATTATTTCTTTTATGGTGTTGGTTTAAAGGCATTTGCTTCACTTCTGTTCTAATATTGAATTCATGGTATAGTGACATCTGGTGACACTTAGCATTATCAGTTTCACTGTGTAAAGTCAGACACTTTGAGCAAAAATGGTAATGATATGACAATTCTCTGTGTCTATGAATACACGTTTTTAAATGAGGTGGTTATAAAAATAGTTGCTGTGCAAAATGTTAGTAGTCTTCTTCAAGAAGAAAGCAAATTTTCTAATATCACTAGAGCAGTCTCTTCATTCATCTTATTTTTAAAGCACAGTGTCAAAGTGATGCTGCTTTACCTTGTATCTCTGATGTTTTTAGATATCTGTGAAGTATTTTTGTTTTTTTGTCGCTGTTGTATTTTTTCTGCAGATTTTATATAAAATAACAGTTAATGAATTGCCTTTTTTTTAACTCTTCAACTAAAATACATTTCAGACCAAAACCAAATGATATCATATAGCATTTTAAACCTGCCTTTTCCTTTGTCCCTTGTTTTTTTGAAATAAGCCAAATGGGCATGTAGATAAGATCACTGTAACTGGGTCCGGGTCTCTCTTGGTCAAGTGTTATTTGAAGGTCTGTTAAGATCTTATAAGACAATATACAGAAAAATTATTGTAGTAGGAATATAGATTTAGAAGTGTTAATGAGATTAATACAGCTTAATTATACTGTAAGTTGCTACTGTCCATAATGACAAGCTTTTTGTCATAGAAACAATGTATGATAAATTAATTTCGGTCTAGTGTATAGAATTATCATATTGCTATAAATCTTTGAAGTAAATCTGATGCAAAATTTTCATAGTTAGCATTGCTGGCCCTGTGTATACTGTTCTTTGTATACTGTATGCATATTATTTTGCCTACTGCATTAGTCTTCAGACTAAAACTCTTATTAGAGAGTATTTGGATACTTCAGACTGTGTTTCTTGCAGTTTACATTCCTTTACCATGGCATTTTGTCCTGTCTAAAAGTATTGTATGGAAATGTTTAAAACTTCTGTACAAAGTTTCAATAAAAATAGAGAGAAAAAAAAAAGCAACAGAGTAGATATTTGTGAAGCTATTTCAGAGAACCTGTACATAACCATGTCCTGTGTTCTTATTTGTAATGAGTCTTGCGTCTTTCTGGATAAATACCTCATATTCTGCACTCGTCATGAAAAAGCAGACCTCTTTGAAGAAGACCATGATGGCATTTAGTTAGAGAAGTTAAAAAAAGATTATTTAAAACTGCAAGAAGAACCAAAATACAGTTGTAGAGTTTGGCTGCAAAACTGAAGGCCAAGGCTCACTGGGTAGGGGGGAAAACAGAGCATCTGCAAAACCCGATGTAGTTGAGCTGCTGTTTAGCAGTCCAACCTTGCTTGGTAGAGCCCCTGACTATGATGGTATATAGATATTAGTGTGTGTGCATGTATGTCGTATATGTGTGCGTGTGTGTGTTTTTTACTTATGTACATGTATAATTTTGAAACCCCCCTCTTCAGCTGCTGCTTAAACAGTTCTTGAAGGGGCTGGTTGTAGTCACTGCTAGAGAGTTGCCTTTGCTGGGGCGGGAGGAGGGAGTACCCACTCAGGATTTTTTCTTAAAAAGAGATTTTTTTTTTAAAAAAAAAAGTAAACTCCGTCACTTTTTGGGTGCAGAAACCAAACTGTGTCTTGCACATCCTTCTTGCTCTCATACTTGTCTCCTGTCAGGAAGTATTTGAACTAGTAGCAATGGAACCCATGTGCATTGTGGCTTTCTTGTTCAGTGACACTGCTTCAAGCAAGGAGAGGGGCAGGCCATGTGAGCCAGCTATGGGGTCATGAAGGAGATGCTCTCCTAGAGGTGGGAAGCATGTTCCCACAAGTAATTGAGAGGATAGTAAATCCAGGTTTTCAGCTACAGGGAAGATGCTGCATTCATCAGAATTATTCTTAGTATTCTCTTCTGCTACTGTGTTTTTAGAGGGCAGCAGGAGCTTTGCTGCTTGCTTGTTGAAGGATTGGGCACAAAAAATCTACTAGAGGAAAAGGTTTGGACTTGGGATGCCCAATGAGCTTCCTGCCTACAGATTGGGTTTGTATTTATGATTTCCAGATTTGCTTTATGCAGTGTTTTTATTAGTTAGCAATTACTTAATTGCTTAGCTAACTAGCATAGTAAGTGATTTTCTATTCAGTGAGAACTTTTCTTTGATTTTTAAGAGGGACTTGTGAAGCCTTTTTGTCCCTCTGTAGGGAATCTTGCAGGTTCCATTCTTAGTAGTTAACAAAGACTTTGTGAATCCCTAACTTAACAGTGTTTGAGACTTGCGCATTTCTGCCTTTGGGTGTGGAGTCCTGGCCCCAACAAGGTTGTGGGCAAGTTCAATAAACGCTACTGCAGCATTTTATTTTGAGGGTCCACTGGAAAAAAAGGACTCAAGGAGGTGGTGGTAATAAGTACTTTTTGCCTCCTGGCTCCAAAGTGACTTCTCCCTTCCTTGGATGTGGTTCTCCTGGTTTGCACTAGGCATGGTCCTGTGCCAGGAAAGTGAACAAGCCAGGACGTTTGGGTTTTGTGCTTTTTCCCCTGCCGGTCTAACAAGCACATTGAGTCAGGTTGTGCTTGGCGACTTGTCTTTCTGATGATTTTTTGTGGGCTTCGAGGACCAACAGAAGTGAGACGACATTTTCCCCTTATGGCTGTGTTTTATGTTTTTAACTCTTAAATTAGTCACAAACATGTTTAATATTTATCTAGATTGTGAAACTAGCTTTCTAAGTTAGCTTCGAATATTCCTTCTTACATGCTGGAGAATCTGACTAAGAAATTGCTATGGCTCAGGTTTGCTGGTGCCTAGCAGTGGGTCAAAGCAGTGACCTTCACTATTTTGGTTATGAACCAAAGATAGTTAACTTCCTCTAAAAGCAAGAAGTTTAAAAACTCACTGCCATGGTCCTCACACCATGGGGAAAGTTGGCTATTTATCACATTGAGCTTTTTCCTAGTCCTCGCTCTTGTTCTTATAGCTCAGTAAGGATGCTATAACAGCTAAGTATTAGGAAGCAGGCCTGTATTTCTAGTCCTTGTAAGAAGATTTCTCTTACTGAGGGGGAGTTGGCCAGTAACCTAGACTAGTCCAGACGGTGCTTGTGGTACTCTCTTGGTCTTGAGGGTTTGGAATATATTCTAGGAGTCCCAGAACTTGATTGCTACAGTGAATATTTTGGGGAGTTGCACATAATTCTCCAAAGAGCTAAGAGCTCCAAGACTGGAAGAGTCAGACCCGGAGGACTGAAAATCCATCTGTCTTTGGCCCTTGCAGCTTGTGACTCTGAACCAAACCATCGTGTGTCTTCCGGAGGCTGTGCAGTGCCCGTTGCTGCTGTGCCCATTTCCCTCAATTGCACAAGTGTGAAAACTCATTTGGAAAATACCTGGCATGCTGAACGTGTCCAGAGTAATTACCCTACCGGTTTTGAGTGTCTTGTTAGAGACAGTGAGTTATTCCCTGCAGGGACAAGTGCTGCACTCAGTATTGTGCATCCAGAGGAGACAGGGAGGTGACAGAAATTAGACTGTAAACTCTCGTAATGTTGTGTACCATTTGCACTGCAGAGAAGCCCTTCTCTTTGCTTCTCATTTTGTCTCTGAAGTGTTCAGGAAGCAAAGCAGTGGCTGCAAATGGTTGGCAGTGGCCGCTTTTGGCTTCAACTTACCTCTGAGGAGCAGCCATCAGTTTTGGATCCCTCCTGTCCGTGCTTGAGTCTTCCGAGCTGGATGAGTAGAACTAAGAAAAGATGAAGAAAAAGTGATGAAAGAAAATATTAGGGGAGTGAGGAATTAATACATACCTGCTCTGGAATATAAGGCTGGGTAAGAGGAGAGATACTGAGAGATATTCAGCTCATCTGAGAGTAGAAGTCTTACCCAGAATTAAGAATTTCATTTTGGATTAGTCTGATTTTGAGAAAGTTGATTGTATAGATAACATTCTTGAGAGAGAAGCTTCCAGACATAAATTCCAACATAAACCTGATTCTACTGATAGATTGAGTGAATGTTGGTCATGTTATTTTTCTCGAGCAGCCCATTTTCATAAGATTCATTTTATTTAAACCTCTTAATGATAGGTAAAATTATACTAAAGGACCTCTTATCCAGAGGAGTCAATAGCCAACTTTCTCAACAGGATTTATATAGCAAGCTTTTGTCTTTTTAGATAGGGAAGAGGAAAGAGAAAAAAATCCATCTTCTCTGACATTTAAAATCCTGAATTCATCCAAAATACTGTCATACATAGGATATATTTTCTAACTTGCCTAAGAATGACTTGATACAGGTCTTGATTGCAGTAGACTGCACAGTTAGGTTGGGATTTACTTCTTGCTTTTCTTGGGACCTGCTGAAGGTGGAACCGTGAGGCTGAACGCTTGCAGAGCAAAACGTTGAGGAATCCAAGGAAAAGTCCATGAAAAGGTTTCAGGGTTTTTTAATACGTACAGTTGATTGCCCTCCTTATAGGCTTTTTTTTTTCCTTTTTTTTTTTTTGTCTGTCATATTAGGCTTACAAAAACCCAGCTTGATGAAGTGTATTCTGTATGCAAAAGTCACAAGAGAATCAAAACTTAACATGTTGTTTCTGGTAAGCTTGGTCTTGAGAAATTTCTGGTAAGAACTTCAGCTGCCCAGGAGTGTTATGTTGAAATCCATACTGTAATGCATTGTGGCTGAGAAGGGGAAGATTAGTTTCTGCATGGAATATTAAGGAAGGTGCTTAATTGGTTCTAAAGTTATGGTCAATTGTTAAATTGTTTCTTTGAAGTGGTTTGGAATCATGGAGATATGGTTATAGTTGGAAAAACTGTTTAACTAGATTTATAACTAGACAGACACCTTCTAAAATTCTTTTTAGTATTAAAAGAGCTGATGCTATCTAACATGGATTAAATTTAACTCAGTTCAGTGCTGAGACTAATATGCTGGTTTAACCCAGACTTGGTATTTTCACGGTGTGTAAGCTTGCACTGCCTTGGTTTTGGTTCGGTTTCTTAGTTTTGACAGTTTCCTATGTTTTTAAGTGTTGAGTTAAACAAAAGATTAAACAAAAAGGTTTATGGAATTTAAATCTCTGAAGAAAACAAAATGGATCAATGGAGACAGTGAAGATAATAGCAGCACTTTGGCTTTAAAAGTTGCTGCTTGCTCTGTATCCAAGTCTGTGGGCTTCTTTCCTCAAGTGAAGTTGCTCATTCCTTGGTTTATCCCCTTGGTTTATCAGAACCATAATTAAAGACATGGTTTGGGAATGGGATGTTATAATTATTTCAAATTGAGTCAATTTTGACCACTCCCCCCGTTTTTTTTTAAATTTTCCTCTATACCTACTATTTCCCAAATTCAGCTCTAAAATAATACCATGCCTTTTTGTTCAGTTTTGTTCAGATGGAAGTCTGAAATGGTCATCACATGCAAGAACACCTGGTTTCTCCCATTCGTTCCTTTATATCTGGAAAATTTTACTCTCTTAGTTCCAGAGATCTCTGTAACTGCCAATGTCCAGTTTCCCTGTGACATTTATCCTGGTTACATCTCCCAGGCCCTAGTCCAGAGCGCTCTGAGTTTGAGTGGCTCCGTCTCTGGAAATCCTGACTGCATTTGCTAGTTACATGTGGGACATTTTTAGCACATGTGCAGCAGGGCCAAGACCCCTTCTGTTCACTTCATCTACCACTTTTGTCTTCAGTTTTAGGTCTTTTTGAAGAATACATATCTTTCAGTGGCTGTAGTCTGATTCTGACTGCTCTTCCCTGATATTTACACTTTTACAGTAATTGGAGCTTTGCGTCTTGCACCAGGAGTCCAAGTTTGTTCCCAGGCAGATAAAGAACAACTAGTTACTAATTGTGTTGTATACACAGCTACTGTTTTTACTGATGTTACTACTGTGTGTTTTCCATGCTGTCTTGCCTTCATACATTGATGATTGCTTTCATCTCTCTGCTGTGCCTTGTTCTGTATAGAAACAGGCAACTAAATGGCTCCCAGTTTTGCCTCGTCTCTTGCCGAAAAGTTCCTCTTTCTTAGGCCAGTTGATGTTGACAAGTACACAAATATATATGTTTGTCATTTTCAGTAACAAGTTTTTAGTGTTTAGTTATATATTCAGTAGTGATAAAGACATTTTTTTCCTACAGTTTTGCTACTTTTGACTTGCAGTTTTCTTCTCAGTGTAGATTTTGCATTCTTTGATTTCCACCTCTCAACACCTAATCTCACAAAAATCTTTATAACTATTCCTTAATCAAGAGAAGACCTGAAAGGGAATTAGAAAACTGCCATACTAATTTTGATGGCTTTATTTTTGTTTACTATTACTACCTTTTACTTTGTGTTAACCGAATGGTTAACCAAATTTTGGGTCTTATTTCCTTTCCACGCTCTCAGTTATTCAGAGCTGTTCAGAAGAGCTCTGGTGGCTTGAGAAAGCTTCTTTAAAGGCCTGCTGCTTTTTCTGTCTTTTGAATTTCTGTCCTCTCTTGAGCAACCTCTGGCCAGCTAATTAGTTCGAAAACTGAGCAGTGGCGAAGAGTGTTTTTTACATGACTCTGATTCCAACCGCAGAGCGGTCTTTTCGGTTGAGATTAGGCTGCATGTTTTTAGAAGAAATCAGCTTTATAAACACGTTTTTTTCAGTCCTCTTTTCAGCTTTGTGGCTGACGCTGTCACGTCCATTTGGCCTCCGGTAGCACAAGCAGCTCTTCACTGTCAGAGTATTCCCATTCTTTTTTTCTCTTTTCCTATTTTTAATATGCCTGCAGCTTGCCATGCGAGTTCTGTATGACTGTAGCAGTGCTGTAGTGTTTGCCCTTGTGCTGGTGTTGTAATTTCCCCTCAAACACAGGTTTTTGGAGCTGTGCTCTCTTGCTGGGCAGTTCCAGGTGTGCTCTGGCAGCTTTGAGCCTGGGGTAGAGCTTGCTTGGGTGCCTCCATCTGTTTCTTTTTTGGAAGTTGATAAAACGGGTGTGTTAGAGAGCTTTCTGCTCCCTCGGAGGCAGCTACATCCTCTCCCAGCAGAAACTGAGGACAGGCTGGTGAAGAGAAGTGGAGAAGCCAGAGGTGTAAGAGAAGTGTGTATGTAGCTGGCTTTCTGCATGCAAGGATGGTAGTGTGTGTGACATCCAGGGCTACGAATCGCTCCTGGGCACGTGGGAGTAGTGGAGGTTTTAAATAAACTTAATGGGGTTCTTTGTGGAAGGCGAAGAGTTTGTGAAAAGGAGCTAGTTTACAAGACGTTTCTTCTGGAGAACTGTGAGTTTAAAGGTTGGGAGGTGTGGGCAAGTGCGCTAGTTTGCTCTATAGATAGAGGTCCTCCAGTTCCTTTTTCAGGAGGAGGACTATTTCAAGTAGAAACACTGGGAAAGTCGGCCGGGCCTTCCTTGCCCTGAGGTGGCACGTGAGGATGTGCAGCACTGTGCTATCCCCAGGGGTGAGGTTACTGCTCCTGCGTACACAGGACAGGGACAGGGCCCGGCATTACACGCCAGCACTTGCCGGCGCTTCCTTTTGCTCGTCCTAGCGCTGCGGCACGACTCACATGGCACCACGTTCATTTTCTCTCCGCAGCCCACCCTCTCCCTCCCCTTCATATTTTTTCTTTCCCTCTTCGCTTCCCCACATTTGTGGTAGGAGAATTACTGCTGGCTGTTCAGGAAAAAATGTTGTGGCTCCCGCGTTGTATGCCAGACAATACCATTTCCTATGTCCTCAGCTGCTCTGGCTCCGAGGCAAACCAAGGAACCTGTGTCTGTGGATACTATGGTTAGCAAAGGCTGGCCTATATATAGTTTGGCCGATGGCTTTGGGCAAGCTATGATAAACCATTCTCTTTTTTGGAGGGGAGCAATGAGAGGGATTACAGTGACAAGCTTGCAAAACCGACAATTAGTTTGTGTTTTCAGAGTACTCCCACAAATGGCGGGGTTGCAGAAAAGTGTAATATTTTACAATCCTTAATGTAGAAATCTGTGGCTTTCTTTTCTTGTTCCTTCTGTTTTGTTTTGTTTTGAAATCTGTAGGACTTTATCTTAGGCTTCATTGTGCCCAGAAACTACGCATCACACTGCCCGTGCTGATGGGTCGGCCTGCATAAGAGGACCAATAGCTTATATATCTTATAAGGGGTGTGGAAGACTACACTTCTCTGATAGCGTTTAGCTTGCACATGCACAGTTATTGACAGAGGAAGGGGTAGGTTGCACAGCTGGACATACAGCTGTTCAGCTAGAGATGAGCAGTGAGGGTCTGATTTGAACAGAGCTCCGTTTTAGGATCCAGTGTATTTTACGCAAGCAGAAACCAAGTTGTAACAGAAAACCTAGCAGTATGTTTGTGCACCAGCTCAACAGATCTCTCCTGTGATAATTGCCCGAGTGCCGTGGTAGCTCCTGCAGCCTCGCCGCACACAGCAGGCACCGCGGGAGAGGGCTTGAGTGGCAGGTCCTGGTGCTTTCCAAGAGGATATTTTCCAACCTGCTGTTGCAAGCACTACAGGTGCACTGCAGTGCTCACAGTGCTCAGGCTGTTTGATTAGCTGCCCTTTCTCTCCTGACACTGCCTGTTTCTGTTATTAATGTAGGGAAGTAAAATACTAGCAATCAGATTCTGATTTCAGAGGCAAAATCTTCCGGAGAGTAGAAGGTTCCTGTTTCACAAAGGCCAATACTTGCTTTCTCTTCTTTATTCGGGACAGATTTCGGGTGACAGCATGGTACTGTGAGTAACACCAGCAATTAAGTATGCTACTTTTCAGCTTATCCATGCAACACTGAGATGCTGCTGCTATTACAAAGCTTCTATCATGACATGAGTGTCTTACATAAAAAATACGTATGTTTTGATTCTGTTTAACAGTCAGGCCTGTTGGCTCCAGCAGGAGATTTCCCAGTGACTTTTTCCAATCCTTGAATATTTCCTAAAGCCCTAGTGATGGAGTAATGTGCTGTAGTGGCTGCTCCTCAGTTCTTCACAGCAGTGTTTGCTTGTCCCTCCTTTCCTTGGGTTTGTGGAAAAGGGGGACTGAGTCTGACTGCTTGGTAGTGGTTGACATATAGACAGAAGGGGGAAAGCAGTGTGGAATATAAGCATATAGGGAAGACTAAGAATCCAATCTTAGAGAAAAATACTTCTGTTGGTGGAATATGCTCTCTGGATTTGCTTTGGTGAATTATAAGGAGGCTAAGCTGATGATTCATTATGAACAATAAATCTAGAAGATAACACGGGAGCAGCGCTTGCTGCCTACTTTGGGATTATCGCCGAAGGCTTTTAGAAAGAAATCTGAACTTGATTATTAACTCCTAAAAATTCCTGTCGTAAAGTAAAATTTTTCCAGCCTTCAATCCATTTCTTTCATGGTTCTCTATAAAATCTATGTTCTATAGATTCAATCTATGGATAGATAGAAAAGTAATCTCTCTATTGGCAAGTATACAGTTGTTCATCCAATCACTAACGTAGTGTGTGGTGTTTATAAATGTTACAGAATAGCTCTAAACTTAGGCTTAGGTGAAATATTGGAATCTCACTTACAAAGGTGTGTGTTGATAGGTTTTTTTTTTTTTCTTTTAAAGCAGTCTGGAGATCAAGGAAATTAGGCAATTTAAAAATTCTATGAGAAAAACTGGGCATGTGGGCAGTCAGAAAGCTGAGTCTCTTCAGCACTATGTTGAAATACTCCCTGTGGATGGTAGTCCACGTGAGTCTGCAAAGCTGGTGGCACTGCAGCTGTACCCTGCCTTTCATAGAATCATAGAATCACAGAATGCCTAAGGTTGGAAGCGACCTCTAGAGGTCATCTAGTCCAACCCCCCTGCACACGCAGGGCCACCTAGAGCACGTGGCACAGGGCTGCATCCAAGCGGGTCTTGAAGATCTCCAGAGAAGGAGACTCCACAACCTCTCTGGGCAGCCTGTGCCAGTGCTCTGTCACCCTCACTGTCAAGAAGTTCTTCCTTAAGTTCCCGTGGAACTTTTTATGCTTCAATTTATGGCCATTTCCTCTGGTTCTGTCAGTGACCACCAGTGAAAAGAGGCCAGCCCCATCCTCCTCATTGCCTCCTTTGAGGCACTTATAGACACAGATCAGGTCCCCTCTCAGGCTTCTCTTCTCCAGGCTGAACAAGCCCAGCTCCCTCAGCCTCTCCTCATAGGGCAAATGTTCCAGGCCCCTGATCATCCTCGTGGCCCTGCGCTGAACTCTCTCCAGCAGCTCCACATCCCTCTTGTACTGTGGGGCCCAGAACTGGACACAGTACTCCAGATGTGGCCTCACCAGGGCTGAGTAGAGGGGTAAGATCACCTCCCTCGACCTGCTGGAGACGCTCCTCTTAATGCACCCCAGGACCCCATTGGCCTTCTTGGCCACGAGGGCACACTGCTGCCTCATGGTCAGCCTGTCGTCCACCATGACGCCCAGGTCCTTCTCTGCAGAGCTGCTCTCCAGCAGGTCGGTCCCCAGCCTGTACTGGTGTCTGGGGTTATTTCTCCCCAAGTGCAGGACTGTGCACTTGGCCTTGTTGAATTTCATGAGGTTTTTGATCGCCCAGTTGTCTAGTCTGTCCAGGTCCCTCTGGATCCTCTTTATCATATGAAACCAGGATCTTTGATGTCTTTGTGGTGTTAGGAGTGCTACTGTGACTTACCTGTCCTTGTCTTGAGGCTCAGGGCAGGAGTTCCTCAAGCTTTGTGCTCCCACTTATGCCAAAGGCATGCCAGGATCATTTTAATACATAATTTTGGATTATGAGGCAAGGAGGGTGTCTGCAAATAAGAGCTGATAGTACAGAAATACAAAGCGCTATCAAAAGGTTGTCTAAGTTAACAATTGTTTTGCATCAAATTCAGTAGGAGTTGAATAGCACCTGTGTTAGGAGGAATCAAACATGCCATTTCACCCAAATGCACCATTATTTGAAAATAATCTTTACACAGAATAGATGCAAATATGCCCATGCATTCTGGAAACTCATTTTTCCAAGGTGTTACTTGTTCCTGTACCTCAGTGTGGCTGATGCATGATTACAGCATCAAGAAATCCATGCCTAGTCTACCGTAGTTATCTTAGACTAGTTTGAACAGATATGGAGGGAGTTTTGGAAATAAAATATACCTAGAAATGCAGTCATATGTTCCATAGTGATACATTACTTAGGAGAGTTAGTACTCCAGTAATAAACTCTTCTGGTGATAATTACAATGATTGTTCAACCTGAAAAATAAACAGTAAAATACATGACCTTTTCTGAGACCAGGTCCAATAGAAACTAATTTTTTTTTAAACACTTTGTTAGACTAAATTTAAAGGACTGTAAAACTCAGTATAGATTTTATTGGTTGTAGCATGTAACATTGTTTAATGATACTTTATTTAATGATATTTTATTTTTCCAGTGTACTAACAGCTTATATCTCATTACTTGATTAGCTTCAGATTGAGTGGCAGTGCAATACCGTGTATATTCCTTCCTGAACGAAAAGAACAAATTAAAAAAAAAGGGGAGGGGAACACACAAAAACAGTTTGTTGTAAAAAGGCAAGAATAGATCACTTTAGTCCTCCTACTTGGTATAAGATGACAAGTGAACTGCAAAGACGCATGAACTTTTTCAAGAAATTTATGTTTGTGAGCAGCAGTCTGCGAGCAAGTTTTCCTTTGCAGAAAAATGCAGATCCAGTTACATCCAAAGGAATATATTCTTCTCCCAGTGTCTTCATGGGAGTCTTTAGGAAGTCTCCTATTTTCAAGAGTTATTAACATATCTGGTATGTATCCTCCCTGTCCTGCGGGGTCCTGATAGTGGCAGAGACCTGTATGCACAACTGTGATAGAGATTTTAATGCTACAAAGTTCTAGAAATTAAGTCTTCATGTAGAAGGAAATTGTGAGGGTTTTTGTTTTTCAGAGAAAAAACTGACCCGGGAAAGCAAACAAACTTGGTGGTTCATTTTGTCTTTCCAATTTCAGTTATTTGTGTTATGATTGTTCCTGAGACTCTAATTATGGAGTTTTGAACAGTACTTGCCTAAAAAAAAAGAAATGCTTTATCATTTTTTTAAACCATATAATCCAGAAATATTTGAGAGACGGGAGATAGATATAAAGGGGGGAGCGCAGGGATTAACATGATCAGCTTCATGAGTGGATCAGCATGATCAGGTGTAGCATCAATGTGTAGGTGCCTAACATAGGGATGGAAATCTCAGAAAATCAAATTTCTGGGAATGGTTTGTTTTGTGGCAGGAGGGCAAAAAGAGTTTGAAGGAGGTTGAGTTAGTTTTGCAAATGTCTTTTGGGGAAAGAGGTCCTAAGCATAAAAGATACTTCCAAAAAAATCTGTTGAGTGGTAATGGACGCAACCACCCTAAGTCAACTGAAAATAATGTTATCTTTGACTCTAAGCTAAAACTTAATTTAAATTAATACAGTATAAGCCATAGGCTCTCCCATTAATTCCTTCATCCTAACTGTTCACATTATGACAAGAGATACTTTTAGTATATGTCTCTTCTAGGAAACGGTAGTTACAATACACTGGAAAATGTTGGTAGGGTAGCGACTTCTCTTTACATGTACGCTACTTGTCTGGTCCCCGTAATGGTTTTACCACATAATCTACACAAATACTCAGGAAACAACAGTCATTTTTTGCTCACTTTGTAACTGTTGAAGCACTGCGCGTTGAAGATAACTGTCCCAATCAGTTTACGTAGCCACAAGAGGGAGGAATGAAATTTCTCTCTGATGGTGAGGAGTAATGCGTGCTGCCACCTGATTGACTCTTGGATGTCACCGAGCAGTAGGCACATGGGAACAGGAAGACATTTCAGATGGTTGGTACGCCAGGCCTTTCCAAGAGCAAACAACCTTGCCTGATGTCATAGGTTGGACATCTCTGCTGTGCGTTTGGAAGCTCTTTCATATCACCTTGTATCCTCAGTAAAATGAAGGAGAAGCTTCACTTGCCACAGCATGGACTATCCTGCATATTTTAAAATTCTGGTACCGTATATTTCACCAATTACCATTAAGCTTTCTGAGCATTAAAAAGCTCTGTATCTTAGCTAAGTTTTGCATCTCTGTCATAGGTTTAGGCAACTAACTTTCAATCTTCCTTTACATAAACTGATTGAAAGATTATCCAAGTTCTGTGAAAGGATAGTGAATCAATATGATGGTCCTATTTAACCATCCAGATGGTTAAATACTAGATACTTTGGAAATTAGCTAATTTTCTGTTATTTCTTTATTTACAGTCGCTGCCGTCTCACAAGACAAGTAGACTTGGGAATATGTCTTGATATGAAATGTGAGGAGGCAGGGAAGAAAGCCATACGGTGTGTTTTGTGTTTGCTTGGACGTCCATTTAGTTCCTTTCTCTACAGCAGATTTGTTTTCTTCAAAATGCTTGTTGTCACAGATTTGTTTTCTTGAAATACTTTGTGTCACCAAGAATGTACAAAGTTTGCAGTTGTTTTCAAAATGTTCTAATTTGTACTTTATTAATCATTTTCATAGGTATTGTTGAGTGGCATTACTGGAATGATTCAGCACTCTTAAGGGCCCTGATGTGCAGTAAACAAGAAAACCTTGCATCCATTTTACCTGTTGGCATTTGGCTACCTCAAGCTTGTTTTTCTAAGAAGTGAAATCTCCTCATGTGAGATTGAGTACTGCATTTCAGTTCCTTAACTCTTGAAAAAACTTGGACATTGGCTATGTAAAAGAAATGAAATGTGCAATGGTTTAGTCAAGAGTCCAAATATGTATTACTACTTGCATCTGAAATGACTATACAAAAGGAACCCAGTGCTAATTGTTGCCTCTGTATCGAACCACAGATTCCTGCTCTCCCCATACTGTTAACAATTGTCATGGTTATTATTAATTATTATTATATATATTATATAAATTATATATATATATATTATATATTATTATACAGTATTAAGGAGCATTGGTGATCCAGGGACCTGAGAGCGATTGCTGATTGATAATTGCTGTTCGACTTAAGTGTGACTTATGATACGTACTTGGGTCTGTGCGAGGTCAGGCAGAGTGCCATCACGTGAGTTTAAAATCACTGATTATTTCCTTTTGCTGTTGTTGGCTTGGCCTAACTCGGACATCACTGAAAGCTGTTGCTCGTGCCTTAATTCCTACAGGAGTTGCTGTTCTTCCTGGATTTTTTATGGGGAAGGCCACTTTTACTTCCTTTTTGCCCTCTCATGCTGTTAAATGATCTGTCCCAGCAGTTAGGTGTGCAAATACACGTGTTGCATAATATGAATGACCGGATTTGTGTACATTTCTTCTTTTTCTTTTTTTTTCCCTTTTGAAGCCTGAGACTGCAGCTGTGCTGAAGCGCACTGTGGAGGCCCTTATGGAGAGAGGAGCTGTCGTGAGGAACCTGGAAAACCTGGGCGAAAGGGCTCTGCCCTACAGGATCTCCAGGCACAAGGAGCGGCACAGAAGAGGAGGGTATGCATGGCACATTATTCCCGAAAGTGTTTCAAATGCTTCTGTAAAGTGTCCATATGTAATTCCCGTGGTTTGGCCTTCCGTGCGCTGCTTGGGAGAGTACACGTAATGTTTATCACCTCCGAAGGGTGTTCGTTCTGGGGCTGTTCACGCGTGTGTCCTGCTATAAGTATTCGGGGGGTTTATTCTGTGCAATATTTGCTTTTTGACAGTTTTCAGCTGTCACTTTATGAATAGCTCAGGCCTTCGTGACTCCTTCCCCCGGCATAGGCAATGTTATTCTGTTATGTCATTTTTACGTAACTATTTTCCAAGCCAGTCATGCTGTTTACTGATAAAAGCCTTATCTAATCCTCTGGCTACCAATTGACAAAACTGATTCTTTTTTCTCTAACGCATCTGAGCTAAATGTTAATTACCACACATATCCTGCGAGGCTGGCGTGTGTTTATGATACAGGTTTTAATAGCGATGACCGCCTAACTCGTGGCGTGCATTACTTGCCTCCTTGGGGATAAACGAGCACATTCATCCCAAAGAGATTACTGAGATTCCCAATTAACGCATCAGACGGCGGGTTCTCCCCGAGACGCCGAGCGGAGGATCCCTCCACCTGCCGCTCACGCGCATGCTCTGCTGCTTCTCGAGGCGCCCTCGCGAGGAGCGCCTCTGCCGCCGCCGCTCCGCATGGACCAGGCCCTGTTGCTGGGCAGCTCCGGCTGTGCGGATGCCGCACGCTGCAGCCAGAAGAGCCGTTAGCTGCCGTTGGCCCCTTGCCCTGTGCAGGTGACCCATGGGCGCTGCCGTTGGCCTCCTCGCCCTGCACGGGTGACCCACGGGCGCTGCTGTTGGCCGGCGCGCGCGCTCACATCCATGGTGCCCACCACTGGTGCGGGCAGGGTGAGGTAGCCCCATAGATCGCTGCTTGGCTTTGCAGCTGCCCTCAGCTCCGCTCCTCAGGGCTCGCTCACGGTTTCACGCCTTCTTCTGAAGACCCCCTTACTCTCCTGTGAGGAGCGGTGGCAGCGGTGACTGGCGGAAAGGGTAGAGGAAGAGAGCTCCGTGTTGTGTGTGCCTCGTGGCCACAAGCACTGGTGTCATGGCCGTAATGGTCTTGTGCTCTCTCCCCATGGGACTGCCTTCAAAGCATCTCTTGATCCTGCCGGTTGTGTTTTAGCATGAATCCCTGTGTTTTAGCATCAATCCCTGTTGACTGCCCATGGAGGCTAATGAAAGCCTTCCCTCAAGACAGAGTTATTGATGACCTCATTCTTCCATTGGCATAGAAGCATTTTATAAGTGCTAAATTCTTTCTGGACTGCTTAAGCAGAACAGGGATCTGGTATTATACTCATTTTACACTGGGGAGCCAAGCCAGAAGGATTAAATTCCATTAATTTTAGATGCTGAAGCTGTGACTTATATGTTCTAGATTTGTTTTTGCTGCAATACTTAACGCGCTGTACATGTCATTGCTTTGGATAGCAGTTCCTGCTCAGATCGCTGCTCCCAACTTGGGTGGCAGCACTTCTGCAGATCAGGTCTCAAGTTCTCAGCTGGGAAGCCAGAAAATAAGAACACAGGTGGGAAGATGGGAAGCAGAGAAAGGTGGGAAGCAGAGATGGATGAAATCCATTCCTCCAGACCCTAAAGTAGCAACAGATCACCCGGCTCGTAGGCAAGAGCAGGGGATCTGCAGAATGCAATGCTCTTCCCTGCAGAGTCCGCAGCACAGGCATATTTTACATTCCAAGTGAAGTAGATTTCTAGTAAAAATAATTGCAATCATGTCTTGATGCATAGGCATGGAACCATCAAATTAATGTCACTGTCGCTATTCCTCTTACACCTGCCAGTTCAAGTCTCTCTAAACATTTAGTGGTCATTCTGCTTGCCCTGCATTTTGTGTCTCTGTATTTGAATGAGACAGTTTCCTTCTCTGAATTGCTTGGCTTCTTGAAAGAGAGAAGCTGACTGAAAGACAGCACTACTTCTGTGCTTTCAGCTGGAAACTCAAATTCAGGAGAAACAAGATATTATAATGGTAAGCAGCAGGCAGTCTTAGTATCTGGCAATGTGGGAGAATGTATTTATATATATTTTGCTAAGAAGATTGCAGTGGAGCTTGAGTGCAGTGGGTTCCTGATAGACTATTGGATAATTTATGTGGTTGAGAGAATAACTCGGGATTTTAAAGACAATCTAGGAGTAATGAAAAGCCAGTTCTTTATCCACCTTTTAAAAAATGATCAGTTGCAGTTTACAACATATGTAAAAGTAATCTTTTTAACAGGACAAGGTGTTCCAAAAAAAAAATAAGAAACCCAGACTTGATAAAAAATAGCTTTTAGAATATCTCAGTAAGTTAAATATGCACCTGTACTTACCAAGAGATCCTAAGATCTTTCTTCCTTCATATTGTTTTTTAAATCATTTTTTTTTCTTAATGGATTTTATTTAGTAAGAAAAAAACTCTCTTTCCCTTCTCTTTCCCTCCCCTTTCCTACCCACCTGGTTTTGAATAGCATAGAGTGTTGCAGTGTAACTTGGTGTGTTACCTTTTCATTAATATTTTCATTAACGATTTCTGTGAGTACAGATGATGCTGTGCTGTAAGGAGAGTGTAAAATCTTTTAAGTTTTTTTTTCTTTTTTTTTTAAATTTTCTTTCTGATAGCGTCTAGAGGCTTTTGGGCTTCATAATGATGAATCTATTACTTCTTTGACCTCCACGCTGGTAAATGGTATGAAAATTACTGCAATGCCTCATTGATAGCATGGGTCACCACTTAATAGAATCTGCCGTTTGGAGACAGCTCTTGTCCTTGTGACCATTGAATGAACCCCCTCCCTGTTACTTGGTGGCATAAGATCTCCTCAAGAGCACTTACGTGGAAGAAACATATCAGAGAGCATATTGGTATGTTATCATCCAAAATAGTGTAGTGTCTAGTTCTGCTCCCTTACAAAACTCCTCCTGTGTTACCCAGTCTGTTTCTCTTAGCTTGACTTGAATGATCTGTGTTGCACCTTTCAGCTACATACATTTTCCATGGGTGCGAGCTCTGTGGCGTGTGGCTGCTATTTGCTTCCTAGCCTTTGCTGTATGTTTCTTTAATTTCATTTTAAATAGAAGTCAAGAGTTTACCAGCAGCACGTAATAAAACTGAGTGATTGACAGAAACAATGCGGGAGCGCAATCCGCACAACAAAACTACCACTGGACCTAGCCAGGTTATTATAGGGTCTTCCATGACTAGCTAGTAAAGAATTAAATTGGAAAACACATATTCATAGGTCAATTCTAGGTCAGTTATTTTCCATACGAGTTTGGTAGTGCTTCAGCATCATCCATTTTGGAAAGCTGTTACCGCATTAAAGGCACGTAATGCATTTAGCAATATCCAGGAGACTTCCGAGAATGAGAGTTTTACTGGCAACCGATCGGTACGCGGAGATTTTTCAGAGGCTGCCATCAGGGATTGGGGCCTGCAGCTGTCGTTGGGATGAGCGGGAGTTGCACTCCCCCAGGCAGCTTTGAAGACCGTAGATCACACATCTCATTGACTTGTTCCTTCTCAGTGAACAATATTCACTGAGGAGGTGGTGCGTGTGTACTGAAAGTATATTCAAACAGATTTAGGTCCTAAATGTATCTCTTTTGGTAGAAAGCACCTTCATTTTTTAAGAGTATCTAATATTGACAGCTTGTGTATTTTAGTAATTAGGAAAAATGTATGTTTCAGGGACTGTGTGGATGCATATGAAGAGCAAAACTTTTAAATCATTGGTTTACTAATATTTTAACCTGAAGTTCAAGTAGCTACTAATTTACGTTGCTGATATTAATAACCATAAGGAATTAATATTTTCTTTTACAGAATTTAGGATCATGGTTCAACTAGATTCTGTAATGTTTCACAGAACTGTAACAAATACTGTTCATCCCACAGATGGACAAAATGAGTAACAAGGACACCTTGGTGCCAGTGTGGGCTAGGTATGTAAATTTTTTTGAGATACTGAGCCTAAATGGCTTGCCCACACCACTGTATAGCTTTAAAAAAGAATAGTAGATAAGGATTCCTAAGTTTATCTTCTAATAGGCAATAGCATTTGCTGGGAATATTTGATTTTCTAGCCACTACTTGTTTATCATTTTTAATGAGTTCTTATTAAATCATTCTTAATACAGTGGTACATTTTTGTTCTCTTACACTATATCACGTGTATCAGTAAGTGCTTATTTTTGGAACAAGCAAAGGTGAACTGATTTAAATAAGGTGTGTATATTACTATTTCAATGCAAGGAATGTTAAGCTGTAGGTTTGTTTGCTACTTACAGTGATACAAAAGCACTGAATCCCTTAAAGCAGCTTGCAAATAGAGTGCCCAGAGAAGGTCTGGATGAAATTACAGTGCCATTGCTGCCCACTTGGTCAGTGTTAAACTGGAGAACGTCGCAGCTGCTCATAAAAGCTGGATCCCTGTAGCACAATCTGTGGGTCAGGTTGGTTTTTTTGGCATACCTGAGCTGCCTTTCGTGCTGCCAGGCTGTGACTTAATCTTGTGACACTTCATGCTTCAAGGCATTGGGCAAAGAAGCTGGTTTGGGGGAGGTGGTTGGTTTGTGGGATATTTTTATTCTAGGGGAGCTGGTGCAAGGAAGTCTACAAAAGCGATCTTTACAAAACAAGATTCAGATACTGCTTTGGGACAATGGCTCTAACATTTAACAGACTAGAGATATAGTACACTGGAGGAAGGAGATATAGCTGGCTTTCTGGGGAGAAGAAAGATTTTTTTCTGGATTGTGAATATTGCCGTATACCTGGTATCTTGCCATCCCCTGGCTGCCATTTATATTTTGATTCTCCCTCAGTTGTATATCAGCTTGGTCAGTGCTCAGGTCAAGTTATTCTGTAAATCAGTAGAGCTTGATGGTCTCTACCTTTGCTCTGTGTATGTGTTTGCTTTCCCCCCACTTAATCCACCTGTAATTTAGTAATTTTTAGACCTTTCTCTCTGCATTTCAGACTGATGCATTTACTGTATTTATGAGTTCTCCAGTTAAACTATGTGTAATTCTGATTATTCATAACAATTTTCATGTTTCTTTTCCAGTTTTCACTGCCTTGTTGTTTTTTTCCCTTTCAAATCTGATTTTGAAAAGACGGCAATTTTCTTTTGTTATTTGCTTGCTTGTCTCTTAATCTTTTTGTTTTGCTTTTCATTCCAGTTATCTCATCAACCCACTTGTTCTCTGAAATAGCAAACTCGGGTCTTTCTTTTGTTCTTGCTGAATTGCATTTTAGGAGCTTATCTTAACATGTGCATTGGGGAACTTTCTGCTGGAGGTGTGCAGGCACTCTACTGCTGGCCAGATAGACCATTGAGTAATTCCTCGGTGTCCTCATGGAGCAGGTACAGGCAGTTATGAGGAGGAGCAGTCCGGTCACTGATTGTAATGTTAAAAGATTGGAATACTTTGGAAACATAGCTATGTAAATTATTTTACATGTTCAGACCGTTCATCTGAGGTTAGGAACTATACTTACACAATTTATTTTTAAACAAGCCAGCTTGTTTTGGAACGGTGTTTCATGTTGACAAGAGATGTTAAATAGTCATTTCAATAACCTGCACTGCCTGGGTATAGCTTTACTTATTTTATTTTGAAGAGAAAAATAATAGTTGCCCATCAGAATTGCTCTCTGGATTTTTTTTTTCTTTTTTCAAGTTTTAACAACCCTTACCATCAGGGGAAATGCAAACTATCTTACAGTTAAATGACTTTGTTTTTCTGATAATATTCCAAAATACTTAGCTTCACTCAGGTAGACTCTCTCAATTATTTTCATGGCTATTTAATGATTAGGGACAAATAGGAAGAAAGAAAAGCGGGTGAAAGAGCTTGCAGACTTTCCCTTCTTAGTGCCATCCAGCTAAACGTGTAGTAAATGCAGCACCTGTGGTGTTTGTTCTGCCCAGACCCTAGAGCACCTGGAACTGCATCAGCAAAAAGGAGCTCTGTTTCTATAACGCAGTGGGATGAAAACCAGAGCAGTTGGAATATTTGAGTTATCAGGCACATATGTGATATTTTCTGCTAAATTGATTATCTTCTTCCACTAGATGGGGCTTTCTTCACTGATGAATCGAACCATTCCTTCCCCTTCGGGTGCTTTGTTCGCGTCTCGTGCCCTGGTGAGTGCACGCGGGCCACAGGTTGTGGAGCTGCAGAGGGGTTTGCCTGCCCCTTGTTTGTAGTGGGGCAATGTGCACAGTTTTGGAGCATCTCTGAGGAAATGGCAGAGCACAACAGTGGGTGGTGTTAAGGCACCAGTATCATTGCCTCGTGCTCTAAATTCAGCAGCATCCTTGTGTAAGCACATTGATTAAATGCAGGGATTGCTTTTAAGTAATGATCTTGGTGGGATGGGATTTCTGTCTCTCTTTTTTTTTTTTTTTAAGCCTTGTGTTCTACAGAAGCCAAGATGTGACCCATGCAGAGCTAAAGCCTCCTGTGTAGCTACAGCCCAACTTGTAACAGTTGCGCAAACTTTTCAAGTGCTACCCCAGTGGGAGCTGACCAAACCTAAGTACCTAGTGACTTCTCAGATACGCAGATTAGGTCAGACTGGTTTCTCTTCTGCAGTGTAACAGTAAGCCTTTTTTCTTTTATTTTTGTGCAGCGCTGCAAAATGCCTTTCCGTTATTTAATTAGTGTGATGACAGGCGTCCGGGTCTAGAATTGGCAAATGAAATTTCTGAAGACTCTGGATAGCAAGAAATAATTTTGCCCCAAATATTTGCTCATTGTGGATTATTTGCATCACTCCTGTGGCACAGTCTAGTTAGTGGGTGCAGCTCTTGGTTTTATTCTGGTACTTGCCAATTGCTGTCCTGGTAATTTTCAGGCAACTTAATCTATTCCATATATGCTTTCTGAAAGCTAAAAGTAAAATGTTAACTAGTCCTTCCAGCTACAAATAGGAAATCTCTCAGAGCATAAACTTGGCTGCTTGCCCTGCTGAGGAAGAGTAGCTGCTATGGAGAGCTGGGAAGAAGAGCGAACTGCCTTTCTGCAGAGTAGCTGCAGTGGACGCAAAGACAAGGTGATCATTCGGATAGCAAAATGCCTTCATTAACCTGGGATTAATTAAATGAGAACGAATGTGCAGCTGCTTTCACAAGAATACCACTGCCTTTTTTTTTTTTTCCCTCCAGACTATTTTCTGTCTCATTCTTAGGTGCTCTACCTGTTCACCAGAACATTTTCTTTCCTTTATATTTCCGCTTCCCCAGTGGTGAAGCTGACTCAGACTTATCTTGAAAGCGAGACAGGTAACTGAGTTCACGCTTATCACACTTAAGCATACACAAGTTTTCTGGGCCCAGCTGTGGCATCACATGGCCTCCTCCAAGTCCTGTGTGCGCTGCCTTCGTCTCTCCAGGCTCATTGCACCTAGCCGTAGAGCCATATTCCAGGAGGGCTTAAAAGCCAGTTTTGATCCAGGTGCTTTTCAGGATTATTGGAAGTCAGAGAATGTCCATCTGAAAGCAAACTGTTTGAGTGTCCTTTGGACTCAAAGTTCAAACAATTTCTGGCTTGGATACATTGAGAAGAGAAGGAAATTCAGGGTTTTTATTTCATATGCAAAAGCAAGTCCTCCCTTTTTCGCAGTCATATGATACTGCTTACTTTTCCGTTAATGCAATGTTTTAATATGATGTTTCAGTAGATAGTGAGTCTGTTGTCCTGTATTTAAATTGACCTTCTATTTACGGTACGGCAGAATGACAAAAATAAAACTGTGGTCTCAGAGCGCATCAGTGGAATTTTCCTGCGTTTCTCCCCCGATGACTCGGCTGACTCCTAGAGAGCCTCAACTCTTGCTGACTTGTTCTTGCAAGAGAGAGGTGGTTTCCCTCCTGCCTTCCTGTATTTCCCCCGTATTTAAATCTCACTGGGGTTTGGTTCTGTTTACTAGACAAATAGTAGCCATGTATCAGGTCATAGTTCACTGGCTTAAAGAAAGGTTGCTACGTGCCTTATTGAGAGGTGGGTTTAAAAAACAAACACATCTCATGACAGATGATACAAATACATATATTCCGGGGGAAACATTCTACATCTCAGAGATGGCAGTTTCACGTTTGGTGGTTTCTTTTGCAGCCATTAGTTTCTTGTCTTTCTTTAATGAGGGAATAGCATGTTTTATGCTGGTCCTCTTTTCCTTCTCTCGCTTTCTTTTTTTTTTTTTTTTTGGCAGAGCAAGGCAGTTGCTGCTTGTTATGTTGAAAAATGCTGTTTCTTTTTTATTTTTTTTTTAATTGCATTGTCCTCAATTACAGCAGTTTTGTATCCTCAGATAAAATACCTATCCTGCGAGGAGTCATAAAGATATGCTGTTAACAGCTCATCCTCCCAGCCCCCACTTCTCCTTCAGTTATCAACAGTGCGTCAGTGGAAATTTCCACCGTTTGCTAATGTGAGAGAAAGCACAAAGTTGCAAAGCAGCCTTTTGAGAAAAAAAAAAAAAAAAAAAAAAAAAAAAAAAAAAANCTATTGCCGTTTTAGGAACACAATGAAAAGCAGCATACAACTTGCGAGCAGAAATGAAATGAAATTCTAGAGAAGTGGGACTAAAATGATACAGGAAAGGCCACAGTTTGCAATATCAAATGAGTGTCCTTGCAGACAGATCCCAGGGGAAGGGGGCATGTAAGTGTTATTGTATTGCCCATTACAATTTCTCTCCCTCCTCTCTCTCCCCCTTCTTCCCCCTCCCCCTGTTTTATTAGTTGCAACTGTAAGAGGATTTGGAAGGGTTCTTCCAAAAGAGAAGATTTAAGCAGCATCTGTTAAATTTACCAATGACTTTTAATGGCTTTAACAGAAAATGTGCCTTTTGCTTTTCGCAGGGTGTACATCCTTGAGCAGTTGCTGCGCAGTATTTCTAATACATTGTCTGAGCTTAAAAATTGTTTTTCTCCTTAAAGTTGTACCTGGGTGACTTCTCTTATTTTCAGAGGCCAGAGAACAGCAGGCAGCTCAGTTTCTCAAACACATTAAGCCCAGTCCTGTCTCCCGCTGAAGCCTTTGAGGATTTGCACGGAGGACTAAGCAGGCCATGGCACCTCCAAGCCTTTCCTAAGGCGAATTACTCCCCGTAACTCTGAACAGTCTTCCTGCAGACTGCCCCTTAGCTGCCACGAGCTGGCACCGCTCCCCTGGCGTCGGAGACGCTCAGCACAGCCCGCACCAGCTGGGCAGCTGTGCAGGCAGCCCTGCTTGCTTCACCGTGGCCTTCATGTGTGGGATCTCAGTGCCTCCATCCGGTCTTTCTGAAAAGGACTCCAGAGCTCAACTGTGCCTGTGGGTGTAGGTGCCCGCACCAGAATGTCAGCAGCGGCGTGTCTGGCTGTGGAAAAGCTCCTCCGCAGGGTTTTCCATGTGCAGGTCCCACCCCTGTGCAGCATCCAGCATCTGCTGCCGAAGTCATTTCTGACCTGCCGGCTCTCCTCTCTGAGTGAACATTGCCCTGTATAACTCACTTGGATGAGATTAGCTCTGCACATGGGGAGCAGCGTGAAAAACTTGCATTTTTGTTGTTGATGATCCCATCTCCTGTATTTCCTCTTCTCACCCCTATTCAGTTTCTGGTCTTGGGGACTTATCATCCAAGATTATCATTAAAAACTCAACTGTAGAGGGTGATGTTCACGGTACATTTGGCTTAATAAGAACCTCGACCTCTCGTAGAACAAAANGTGCAGCATGCAGCATCTGCTGCCGAAGTCGTTTCTGACCTGCCGGCTCTCCTCTTTGAGTGAACCTTCTGATGTTGCCCTGTATAACTCGCTTGGATGAGATTAGCTCTGCACATGGGGAGCAGCGTGAAAAACTTGCATTTTTGTTGTTGATGATCCCATCTCCTGTATTTCCTCTTCTCACCCCTATTCAGTTTCTGGTCTTGGGGACTTATCATCCAAGATTATCATTAAAAACTCAACTGTAGAGGGTGATGTTCACAGTACATTTGGCTTAATAAGAACCTGGACCTCTCGTAGAACAAAATCCTGGGCTTAGGGAAAATTTTAAAATCAAATTGGGATGCTTGAGCCTGTTTGCGTACAAGAGAATTGGGAATTTATTTTTGTTTGTTTGTTTTTGCAAGTGTAATGTGACTTCGTTTAAAGGATGCCACTTCCATGTTATCTTGACCCTTCAGTTAAACAGGGAAGGTGTGTTGGCATGGACGAGGGGAGCTTTATAAAGTAAGAGGATTCATAAAGATTAAAGAGAAATGGCTAAACAGGAAGCTTTGAAGTACTGCTGGTTTTGGAAACAAGGCGAGCGGTTAGTTTGCTTTAATGGGATTTCTGAGAAACTGTTATGTGTCTTTGTACTATATTGGAGTTGGCACCATGACAAACACAGATTGACTGATCAAAAAGTTTTCTTGATTGCATTTGGATTGAAAATGCCAGTTCATCCACAGAATTTCAGTGGAGGAGAGATAGACAATATCATTATTTTCTACATGAATGTAACGGCTGGCAGTTGGCCACCCAGAACTTGCAGGAACAGTAGACATTACATTGAAAATGAATTGAAGGTGTATCTCATGTTAAGATATGGGATCTGAATTCACACATCTGAGAGTAAGCCAGTGTGTGGTCATAGTTCCTAGTCTGAAACGGGGCGGTTTCCCTGCTCATGAACTCCTGGAGGTCTTAGCACTTGTTCACGTGTGCTGAGACTTGAAAGCCTCTTGCAAAATTAAAATTGAGCTCATGAACAAGGTGCAGTTGCTCAACAAAGGAATTTATTGCAGAAGTAACTGCAGTGACCTCATATTAACGTGGAGCAACGCTCTATTTGCGGTATGTGAGTTTTTCTCTTTATAGCTGTCAGAGATAAGTAGGTCGTGGACACTGCTTACCTGGAGCAGTGCATTTTGCACATGCTCTGCATGTGTGGAAGCAAGAGCTTTTCACTGCTGCCAGGGTCGGCAAGACAGCAAGCTCCTCAAATGCCAAGTGCGCAAGCTGGCAGCTCCTGCCCGCAGTTGGGAAATTTAAGCCATGTTCACATGGAGATGTGCCTAACTTGGCCTCAGTCCATCTCCTCGTTGCTTCTGCTGTGCGTGTGCACGTGTGTTAATATCCATTCAGCTCTGGAGCAGGATTTCTAAAGAAAAAGCATGCCTACATACATATGAACCTGAGATGTTTCACACTGGCACCCGTCACCTGGCTCCTTCCTCCAAATATTATATGGGAAAGTTCCCCCCACGAAAGATGTAGTAAATTCAGAGGAGAGTGTACGTTGTAACCGAAACGAACCTGTCACCTTTCTGTTTCAAACTGCTCGAGTGGAGGTGTGTAGATGAATGGAGTGGGTAAGAGGACAGCAAGCTGCCCTCAAGCTCTTCTTGTGAGCAACGCTGCACAACAGATTAGATCAGTTTGGGCCCGCTGCAGCTGAACTGGTCATATCTGAAATCAGAATAATGCTGAGCTTTTCTTCAAAAACAGTTTGGAGACTAACATTAAGGAAATAATCAGAAAATTTGATCTAAGAAATCCCACAGAAGAGTGATTTGATTTAAAGTTTTGGGAGTGCAGGTCTGTTGTTTAATTGTGTGTATGTTTCTCATTGCAGGTATTTTTTGGTAGACTTTGAGGGCCCGCCTTCGATTGTATCGACCATGATGGATCATTTAGGACGTGATATTGATGTAATTAGACGTGCTTTTTTAAAGCATCCGGTATCAAAGAAAGAAGAATGCAGTGGCATAATCCCAGTCAGCTATGAAGACAAACTAATTGACAAGAAGAAATGAATATTCCAAATAACATGTTCAAAACTTTTTTTAAAAAAAATATTAGCTTTGCTTTGGGATACAATTGTGATAACTAATGTTCATGAAAAATAATCAGTTTTATCATGTGATGTGTGTGGTATAGTTTGTTATCTTAAGCTATTGTAACACTTGGGTTTTCTTTTTTTTTTTTGTTTAAAATAATTTGAGTAGACTTTATCTGCATGCTTATCTTGATATATAATGCCTCTAGAAATTGATTTTTTTCCCTTAAGCATTACATCAATAATGAAGATTTATCCATCATTAGAAGACTAAAAATAGTCTTCTTTCCTAAAGAAAGCTTCTCCAGAATATGTATATTTTACATAAGAGATTAAAAACTCTGCTATGTAAATATAGCAGTATAATATGTGATTTGTTTAAGGGTTTTTTGTCTTTTTGAAAAGATAATAAAAGTGTCATTAAAAATAAAACTTGACTCATTTTTAAGACCGAAAAAGGTACAAGATAAAAAAAAACTTACACTGCAAAAAAAAAGTCAAACTTCTTTCTTTAAGGCAATCACTCTATAGAAAAGCCTAGAAATTTCCAGATGACAGATTAGCGAATAACCATGCTTCTATATGAACAGAAGAATAAAAGATACTTTGTTTTACCATGAGCTAGAATCAGGTGGACTCTTCTAACTGAGAAAAATGTCAGAGAAAAAGGTCTTGTAGGTATTTTGTCTTTCTTTTGCTCTTCTAGCAGCAGAAGAAACAGAAGTGCATGAATGAGATCATTACTGTTGTACGACCTCCTGCAGGTCTGACATAAATTCAGCCCTGTAGAGAGGACCCCAGTATTTCCCCCAGTTACTGAAGGATCGCGCCTGCCATCTCTCCCGTCACAGGGCAGCATGGGGATTTTTGCAGGAAAACAGGTTACGACACGTTGTGATACAAAGAAGATGTCTGATACCTGCCTGAACTTGGTTTGGAATCTCCTCTGGCACTGCGGGTTGCCTAAGGGAGGCCAAGTCTAGAAACCATCGTCAGATGCCCACGGGTCTCGCTGGCGCAGCTGCCGCCCAGCACGCAGCCCAGTGATGGGGCTGTTGGCCGACTCTCTTGGAGGTAGGTGGGTCTCTCTCAGCAGCGCTGCCTTGTTTTTTCTTAGATACAGCAATTTGGTGGGGCAAAGCACAGCTAGATTTTCATGGGTTTCTTCTTCTCAAGGAAGGCGAATTGGATAGAAAAGTGAAAGAGAAAAAAATCTTTCTCTGTGTCTTTATTCCGGAGACATGACCATGTGTGAATGTGTTGGCTTTAACTTTTTCAGTTTTTAAATCTGCTTGTCTTTCAAGAGCAGGACTGTCGCATTTGTGACAGCCTGCAAAAGCATGTGGAAGACTAGAGAGGATGTGCTATGTGCTTACCGAAAGGCAAAGAAGATCCTTTCTCTAGTTAATTCTGTCCCTTTGGTTGGTGTGTGCACTGCTGCCAGCACCCAGCAGAACTTTCTTTCCCAGGAGTTTTGCTTGTAGGACAGACCTTCCTTCAGAGGGGTGTGAGTTCAGACAAGAGCGAGCTGTAAGGCCTTGTCATGGGTTTGGATCCCAGACCTGCCCTTTTGATGGGCTGCTGAAAGCTCAGATTTACACTGCAGAAGGCAGGAGCTTGCAAACAGGGAAGCATGGTGATGTAGTAACGTGCTTTTACTCAAAAGTTTCTCAGAAGCTTTTCTTAACTAGAATGTAAACAAAAAGCCTATAGCTTAAAGCCTCACCAAAAATCTCATCCTCCTCCAGGGTTTTAGGCTCTAGTGATAGCTTACTTCCATATTTTTTGTCACCCACACACAACAAAGTCACATAACAAAGACAAACCATTGATGTTCCTTATATAAAACTAGGCAGATTCTCTTTTGTTACTGACAAAGGTGCAAGCGATTCAAAGCTTTTTGGGGGGGAAGGGGAGGGGGGGGAGAAGAAGTAGGAGACCAAAAGCAATACAGGCAGGACCACCTTTCTAGTATCTTATTCTGTAAAAAATATCACTATATCACATGTGGCTTAAAACATTTTGCTTCTGGGTAGGACTTTGCGTCCTGTCTTTCATTTGAATAAAGAGGAGAACATATAAGCTTTGAACTTTAGAAAATGAAAATTATGTCAGCAGAGGCTATAAACATATAAATATATGTTTATTCAATGCCCTTTTTCTAGAATATAGGGTAGAAATAAATCTTGTGTTTAGTGTGCTTTAATTTCTAGCTTGAGGCCCATGTTCAGAAAGAAAACTCTATGTGCCCAGCAGAGATGGGCTTAATGCTAAATATATGACATTGTTTATTGCCAGTTAGGATCTTGGGTCCCTCAGACTTTCATGCCTCTCTTCTGTGGGGGTCCTTTTTGATCTTGACAGAAGATCATGGGTTTCAAGAGCAAGAAGACTTGGAGTCCTGAGTCCAGTCTCCCTAAAGAGAGTAGTGAGTCTCTTGTAATCCCGTTTTGTGCTGAAGAAACTTAGCAGTGCCAGCCCGAGAGACAGCTAGCCTCAACAGGGCACAAAACAAGTCATAAGAAGATGGTGCCAATCCTGTTTTCATGTATTCTGGAGCACTGAACATATAAAGGGAGACGACTGAAAATCTTCTTTGCCTTTGGGATAGAAATACTGACCACTGAAACCAATGGCTACAAGCAAAGAAACATTTGGAGGACTCGTGCATGGTTATATAAGCACTCAAACTTTCTCAGCAGCAGGATTTATTTATAAAAGGTCTGCTGAATAGCTGGCTCACAACTGTATGTACTATTTTCTTCGTAATTGATAGTTTCTAATATGAACATAATTTTTTTTTAATGGGGAGTAGGATGGGGGATGAGAGAGGAGTCTTGGGTTACAATTTGTTTAGCGCAGTCAGCCATCCAGCCTAGTAGTTAGCTATTTCAGGAAACTAGTATATAACAGGATGCACATTCCCTTTCAATAACTTCAATCTTTGGAATGGGCATTGGATTTTATCAGAAGATTTGAGCGATTCTGGTTTTGAGCAAACAGTCTGGATTGTGCCATGGAAGAAGTTAGCTGGTAACTGTGTCTTGAATGGTCCCTAGAGAGAAAGAAAAATTTCTGCTTTCAGGTGTGTTTGGAGTCCAGTTTGCCTTTTTGATAGTTGACAGCTGATTTGTGAAATAGCTAAAATGCCAGACTCCACTGGCATTCCTAAAATCCTAAATAACTTGAATGCCTGTACTTAAAGATACATTTAGAAGCTGACATGAAAGAGAAATCTTTTATATTTTATGCTGCTGTGTACTCCAGTTTGTTTTGTTTGCTTGAGGATTGTGGAGAGAAGAGGGCAAAGATTAAAATAATAGTTGGCAGTTCCCCTTGCTCAAGCCTATTTTCTTAGTCTTAACTTCAGGACGCACATTGCACAAGTGGCTTTATGGTGAACATCTTAGGTGCGTCTTCGATCACTGCTTTTTCTTTCTCTCGCACTTGGCTGAATCTTGCCCTCTGGCAGTTTCTTCCCTAGGCCTGGGCCACCCTGCAGAGCGCTCGGAGCAGCCACCGGTGTGACCGGGGCAGCTCCTGCTCACAGTGATACAGTCCCACGGGGCCTGGGTCTGAGCACCTTGGGCACGTGAATAATGTTAAAATCCCATTGGCAGACAGTGTGAACTTAATGATCTTCACGCTGCTCAGTGTCAGCAGAATATTTCTGTGACTGTAAATGTTTTAATGAGACTGCCTGAAAAACATCTTTTAACTTCTGCTTAGGAGCAAAGTGTTGGAGCTTTGCTGAGCTGCCGCACAGTTGCAGGCCCTTTCCATGACCCTCAAAATCTCCCAAAGAATTACTAGAATGGGAACAGTTGTAAAGACTCAGGGTCTTTTCCTGCTTAAACTAGGTTTTGAACACCTAGACCCATCACCTGCCACTTGATGAGATCTGCTTCTGTTTAGTAAGTTGCTCCCCTGTTGCAAAGGAGACTTCAAAACATAAAGCAATCCTGCTGGAGTACTGGGACACAGAAACTTTCCAAGGCTTCATGTTCTTCCACATTTTCTTTCTTCTCAGAGCAACTTTTAGACTTTGTTCAACACTGCCAGTGTCTCCAGCATAAGCATTCAGGAATGATGAGGCAACCTTCCCCCCCAGGTGTTTTGAACTCATGGAGTATAATTGTTGGCTTAAAAATTATGAGTACTCTTCAAAATATGAGGTTCTTTTTACTGGCCTTTTAGATTTTTGAGCTGTTATGATTCATTATTTTTCAAACTTTGTTGCTGTCATGATTTTGACATAGCATCTTACTGAAGAGCTTTCAGAAAAAATACAACTATAGCAAATGATATTCTTGATAAATTCATTAGTACTGGTCCTGTATCCCTACACCCACTGAAAGAGAATATGGAAAGTTAAAAAGGGAATCATTATTTTCTCCCTTCCTAGAATTCTGAGACGCAGATACTCGAACAGCAGGAGTTGATGTGAAGCCAAAACATGCATTTTCCCAACTGCTGCGCGAAGGAAATGTGTTATTCTTTGTGATCTATGTAAAGTGTAGGTTTCTTAGCTCTGCTCCAACAGACCTTTAAAAACAGGCAGGCTGCAGCTGGTGGACTACCTTAGGCAAATGCAGCTCCTCTTCTTTGAAAAGCTATTTGTGCAACACTGTGGAGGAGTGGGAGAGTCACCACTTGCTGAATGCTGGTGTAGAGGGGGAATGATGCACTGACAGATTCCAGTTTTGGTGTACTCAAGGTTGCCTTCTGAAAGCATTTTTTAAGGGGAGGTAATATTCACTGTAAACCTAGGAGAGGCTTCATTCCTGTTATTTTTGTAGTGTGCTTAGGCTGCCAAGTGAACCTTGTTTGGAGAGTGGTAACTTCCACGTAGAAAATCTGGCTTATTAAAGTCTTTGACACGTTTATGTTGGACATAGTTTGGGGAGGGGAAGTTTGCTCCACTGAATCAGTAAGAGGCCTCTCACTGACTTCTACACAAACAGTTGTCTCATGACAGGGTGATTTACTGTTTTCCAAGAGAAATCGTGTAGCCACCTTAGCAGGCTTTGTAGAGCTCTTCTGAGCTCTGGCTGAGGAGGATTTAGGCGACTTTCCAGAGCAGGGGCTAGCTGATGCACTCCGGGGAATTGTCTAGCAAATGCAGGGCTCCCTCAGAGCTCACAGTGGTCAGCAGGTAAGCTGAGCTAAATTTTCTGATGAGAGTTGATGTGAACATCATGTAGGGAGGAAAAAAAAGGCTTTAATTTTGAGTATCCCTTCGTAATTCACCTGAAAAGCAGCAGTGGGGTGAAGCAGGCTGAGGAAGGCTTAGCTGCTTGCTTAGTTTTCTCTCAGGCCATCTGCTCTGCTTTTTTTTTTTTTTTTTTTTTTTTTTGTACGTGACAGGTAGAATGGAAATGTCATATATATTCTGTACTGCCTGTATGCATTTGTGCCTGGGAGATATATGACTGAGGAAAATGTAAAGAGCAGGTTGTTTATTATCTTATTAATGCATGGGCATCATTCCCGTTCTCTCACTCAGTGGGTGGGAATGTCGTGAAAGAAATACACTCACTCCTTAAATGTCAAGGAGGTAGGCACCTTAGAAATGCTATGATTGATAGCACTGGAGAGGAGGGGGGCAGTGGGGTTGAATATTTCATTCAATTTTAAGCAACTGAGGTAATAATGGACCATGTGGGGTGAAAAGTGTGATGAAGGAGGGCAGCAAAGGAGCAAAGGGTCTGTGTGGAGAAGCCAGAGGGATCCACACGAAGCGCAGGACGCAGAGGCATGGAGAAACGCTGCGGGGAGAAACCAAAGCGCATCCCTCCACCGCGAAAGCAATCCGTATGTTTGCACAGAGGAGCACTGGAAGCAGCTGGTGGGTATGGGTCTGTGCCCAGCATGCTCAAAGTGTAGACACAAGACTTGTGCTGCGTCAGCATGCTGGAGGGGAATCAAACCAAAATTGTTTGATCCTCCAACTTGCTAACTATGGGGCAGGGTAGGCTGTTGCGAGTTGCACCAGCCACTGGAAAGTGCAAAGGGTTTGCTTTAGTAATCTCTGTAATCCCCTATAAATAATGCCATCCCCTATATTGATGAAAAAAATTACATAACAGTGATACCCAGCCAAAAAGCAGAAAATAAACAAAATGAAAATTCAACCAATGCACTCGTGATGCTGGTCAGACTCATCTGAGCTGCATTAGGAGAGCTTAGGATTCCCGCCAAAGGAAGGGCGACTATCATCATGAAGGAAAATCTGCGTAATATTGGGCTGGAAAAGTAGTTTTCAAGAATAGTCCAGGCCCAGAAGCTTTATTTGTTATGCAGGATGCAGGCTGAGCTGGAAGGTGGGGGATTGATTTGCTGGGTCACGTTCAGCTACCTGATCAAGGGGCCTTTCATCCTGAATTTCCTCATCTGACTTGCATCCAGATCGGTAGCGTTGGCCCTGCTTTGATCTGGTGGCTGCTCCGTGTGCGGAGAGGTACGTGCTGTTCCCGTGGCCAGTGGCAAAATCACTGCTGGCTTGGACGGGCATCCTTGCAAAAAGTGATTTAATGGAGCAGGAGATAGAGCCGCAAAGGGTTTCTCTCCGCAGGCTGCATGTGCTGGCAGAGCTAGTGGGAGATATTTGCAATGCTGATGAAGGAAACTTTATTCTGTGGTCATGGAATTGAAAAAGGACAGAGAATTGTGATTAATGGGCATAAGATTAGGCTTTAAAATATATATGCGTTCAACGTACAGTTAGAGCCTAGGATCCGTTATCAGGCCTGCTGTGTGCAGGCCGCAGGGGCAGGCTATGGTAGAGCTGATGACTGTGGCCCATGTTACGACCCCGGGAAGTGCTGTGGGGATTACGGAGCGCTCAGAGATGCTGCTCGGGGGGGCGAGCGCTGAGCCTGGCCGTCTCCTCGCTCCCCTGCTGCCTTCGCCCCTGCCCCGGGAGCCCTCCTCCACCACGTGCTGTTTACACGTGCCTGCCTGCCCGAGACTGCCAGCTCAGCCGCCCGGGCTGCTGGTGGGAGTTAGCCTTAAAGGTAGGTGGAAAATCAGCATGAGCTGTGGGCACGCGGCTTGTGGGAGAGACTGGGGATGCCACAGCTCGTAAACGGGTAGGCCAGAGCCGGAGGTGCTTCACGGATCTTCACACGTGCCCCCAAGAAATGAAGGCACCACCTGGAATTGGCCAGCGACGACGGCTGGGTTTGCCCCTCTGCAGGACCCTTGGTTTGAGGTTTAGGAGCTGGTGTGTGAGGAAGGCTTGGCTGGGACAGGGAGGATGAGGAGCAATTGCCTTGCACATGGCAAAAAGGGTGATGTGCCACGGCTAGAGGGGCTTGCAGGGACTGGCTGGTGCTGCCCGGGCTGTGGCAGGGGCCAGGCATGGTCTTTGCTGAGGACAAGTAGCAAGCAGGTGATTTCTGCCGCTTGCAGCAGTGTTTCTACACTGGTGCCACTGGGTGGGCATGACGCACGGCCGCTGAGGAGACACAGTGTCTGTGGTGGGGGAAGGAGCAGTTTGAGGGCACTGTGGTTTGCCTGGCGCCGTGTTATCCCGTGGGCATGAGGGGTTTGGGCAGCTCTAGGAAAGCCGCTTTTGAGGTTTCCAGCCCACTGCGTCAACTGTGATGTTCTCATGGGCTCCCTGAAGGCAGAGCGAGGCCGAGGCCGGCGGAAGGAAGGGGCACCAACAAGCAGGCTAGCAAGGCCGGATAGGCACGGGCTGCCCTCCCATGGAGGCAGCTTCGGAGGGTTTTTCTAATGCCTTTCTGTATTAGGTGCGTGAATCACTGCTGAAAAGTGCAGCAGTTCTTCCTGTGTAGGTCTGTGCTTCTCCGCAGGCTCCGTCAGCACTGAGTAAGCACTCGTGGATGAGTGGTGCCACTGACTGTGAAGGGGATCGTAAATCACGGCATGGCAATCACCCGTGCATGTGACATTCCTCTTGACCTCCGGAGACTCTAAAAACAGCTGTGGTCTAAAATCCCCAGTTAACTGCGCTGTGAAAATAAATTGGTAAGAGCAAGAACCTCTGTGAGTGTTATTATGATTTGAATTACATGGTCCTTAAATGCTGGCATTTAAGAAGTACAATAGTGGTCTTCCTCATGTGAGAATCCACAGATATGCTTTGCCTCCCTTTAATGGTAAATATGGTCAACTCCAGTCAGAGTCAATGGCTTTACCAAAACTATTTGCTAAGGTATTTTTGAGGGTATGAAAATTAAGAAGTCCAGATGGTCAGCAAGGTAACTCATTCCTGGAAACACATGCACATGCTTTGTTTTATTCCTGTGTCACTGGTTTCTCCTTGAATCTGGGGGAGAATGTGTATTTACTTTGGCTTGCACTATTGATTTCACTCTGACTGCTTACTTGCATAAAGCTAAGCATGTACCTGAAAATTTGTAGGATCAGCAACTTCCTATATAACATCCAGGTTCAAAGATCAAAGCCTTCTTCTGAAAGGATTTTTAAGCAATGTTTCTTGAAAAGTAATACTTTTTTTTTCTTGTCCTAGAGATAAAGCGTAGCCGTTCACCTGCATGACTGTTATTTCTTCATTCAGACACCACAGTTCTTCTAAGACTTGGGTAAAAGTAAAAAACTTGGGAGTTTGAGAATTCACCTTTTTAAAAAATTGATCTAGCAACAGAGTAGTTTTATAAAGAAAAAGAAAGCAACTCTTGGCATAAAGAGGATTCTCTGGGTGGCCCAACTAAGTTTAATGAGATTTCTCCTTTTTGCTGTGTTTCCCCCATTACTTTAAAATACCTTGTAAAATTCAAGTTAACTCTCAAATTTCTGGAAAGCCTGCTGGCTTCTCCAAGTTTGCACATTTGTAGATATGCTTAGGAAAACAGGAAGATTTCTTCTGACTTCAAATAAACAGAAGCTATTGGTTTCTGTCTTCTTTCAAAGTTCTGTCCATTACTTACAGCTTAGAGAGAATTTCAGTGGATGTGTCTAGACTATCTTTATTTTTTGTCCATTTCTTTGTAGGATTTCTACAGCACTTTTTACCATAAACAAGTTCAATTTTATCTTTTAATTTGAGCATCATTGTCAGGAAACAAACCATTTCAAGCAGGATATATCAATCCTCTCACAGCAGGAAACTCTGTAATTCAGAGGTACTTGCTCTCACTTGACTTTCAAGCTGTTCCAGGTGTCTTTCCATAATTAGATTAATTTTCACATATTCTTCTACACTTCCCTCATCTCTTCTTCAGTGCATTCCTGAAATATTTTCTTCTCTTTTCAGTTCTTCTAATTGAGCTCTTCCATCATCTTCCATGGCCAGCGAACAGTTTGAGGAACTTACTGTCTTTACATTGCTAAAAATGTCCCCTGCAGAGATTATGGAGGAGATCAGGTGAGGTGTACAACAACTCCTGAAGCATTTCTTCAGAGATGCACTCTCCTGGCTTTGTAGAATCATGCAGTTTAATCAGCCTGAAGCCAGAAGGTGCCTTAGATCATTTAGTGTAATCTACTTGTTATCTGCTTACTGCCATACTCCAGGCTGTTTTGAATTGGCCCAACAAGTCTGGTTTGGCATAGCTTCTCACTCTAAAAGGCAGGCAACCTTGAAATGAAGATTTCAAGTTAAAGCCAATCTGCCCCCAGTCTGCTTCCTCACGAGCCTCTTCCACTGGTAATCACTGTCCCTGTTAAATATAACAGTGTTGCTTCTGTTTAACCAGCCATCTGTTTGAGGAGGACAGGTTGAGGGGCCATCGAGTTAGAATTTAAAATATATCTTATCTTTCTTCCATGGACCTTCCAAAAAAAAAAAAAAAGAAAGAAAAAAGAGATATATGATAAAAACTGGTCTTTTTTACATGAAATAATAACATAGTTCTTGTAGGTACAGAACTTTTCCAAATCTACTCACTGTCTTTGCTGTCTCTCATGCTGTCTCTGATGTTACTTCAGTAGACAAGCTTCACCACATTGTCCATCAGCAGGAGAATAGAAGGAGGTGAAGCGGAAGGTATAAGCTCAGAACAAAGGCACAAAGTGCTGTGCATGTCACGTTCTGAAGCAGAAATCTGTGTGTATTTCTTGTTTATAAGCCTTATACTGCCCAGGATTATGTTTCGCTGACATGCAGCTTAATGCTAGTAAGAACAGTCTTCTTAACCTCCTTGCAGAAAAGTCATCTGTATTTATGTATCTATTATCTTTACTTGTTTGTTGTAGACTTGTATGCTTACTTGAACGAATCCTGAAGGATGAAGGAAAAAGGGACGATGAAACTTGACATTTTTCAAAGAAGGAAGAATGGGGAGACTTAAAGAAAAGGAAAATAATAAAACAGTTTAAGAAAATACTTGTTTGAAATTTGCTTGCAGTCTAATCAAAAAAATATTCAAGAGGGAGTGAGGAAAGAACTGAATTATAGATACATTATAGAAAACTATAGAAACTATAGAAAACTATATATAGAAAACTAGCCAAATTATGGCCTTGAGCACTCTCATTTCTAAACTGTCCATAAATAGTTTGAGATCAAAAGGAATAAACACAGACGATGTATGTAATGTCTGCTTACTTCAGGCTGACTTTAGCCTCGATTCCCTGCTCACATTCCTGCTATTTGATTTTCTTTGGTGACTGGAATGTGGCACTTTGCTTTCTAGGCAGGGAAGGTTAGGTGCAAGAAGAGGTTAGCTTATATTCAAGCTCTGGTCTTGTTTGTAGGCACTTTTGATGCTACCAACTCACACTACTAATCTCCAAGCTCAAATCTGGATTCAGGTCCAGCTGCCTGTGGACAAAGTCAAGGTGACCAGAGCAGCACATTTACTACTGCTGAGTGATCTGCCTGACTTTGAAAGCCCTTGTATGGTCCAGTGCTTTCAGTTTGCTGTAAAGAGCTTTGTCAGCCTTCAGGGCATAAGCAAGGACAAACTGTTATGTATTTGGTCTGGTGTGACCAAGAAAATCTCTGGAGATGGGGATGCTGTGGAAATAAAAAAGATAAGAACAAGGTCCAGTGGCAAGAATCTCAATAATCATAAAAGATGAGGATCTTGTTTTTCCATCTAATGTCCTGGAATCTGAATCTAGGAGAAACTCACCCTTCTGCCTCAGATCAGGATCGCCAGGGGTCCTGTTCAATTTATTCATCAATGACCTGGATGAAGGCAGAGTGCTCCCTCCGCAAGTTTGCAGATGATACGAAGCTGGGAGGAGAAGCTGATACCCCAGAGGGCTGCTCTGCCATCCAGAGGGACCTGGACAGACTGGACAACTGGGTGCTGAGCAAACTCATGAAGTTCAACAAGGCCAAGTGCACGGTCCTGCACCTGGGGAGAAATAACCCCAGGCACCAGTACAGGCTGGGGACTGACCTGCTGGAGAGCAGCTCTGCTGAGAAGGACCTGGGCGTCATGGTGGACGACAGGCTGACCATGAGGCAGCAGTGTGCCCTCGTGGCCAAGAAGGCCAATGGCATCCTGGGGTGCATTAAGAGGAGCATCTCCAGCAGGCTGAGGGAGGTGATCCTGCCCCTCTGCTCAGCCCTGGTGAGGCCACATCTGGAGTACTGTGTCCAGTTCTAGGCCCCACAGTACAAGAGGGATGTGGAGCTGCTGGAGAGAGTCTAGCGCAGGGCCACGAGGATGATCAGGGGCCTGGAACATCTGCCCTATGAGGAGAGGCTGAGGGAGCTGGGGCTGTTCAGCCTGGAGAAGAGAAGGCTGAGAGGGGACCTGATCAGTGTCTATAAGTACCTCAAGGGAGGCAGTGAAGAGGATGGGGCCGGCCTCTTTTCAGTGGTGGCCACGGATAGAATTAGCGGTAATGGCCACAAACGGAAGCGTCGAAAGTTCCACAGGAACTTAAGGAAAAATTTCCTGACAGTGAGGGCGACAGAGCACTGGAACAGGCTGCCCAGAGAGGCTGTGGAATCTCCTTCTCTGGAGATCTTCAAGACCCGCTTGGATGCAGTCCTGTGCCGTGTGCTGTAGGTGACACTGCGTGTGCAGGAGTTGGACTAGATGACCTCTAGAGGTCCCTTCCAACCTTAAGAATTCTATGATAACTCCTGTTTTCCTTATGTGGAACTTTTGGTCCCAGCCTTATAGTTGACTCTTTGAAAGCTAGGTTTACTTGGCTGGGGGACACATATTAGAGCCTTACTCTCACTATAAAAAAAAAAGATTTTGCAACTGCTTGCCTGACAGCAAGGAGTTAACCAAAATATGGATACCAGAGACCGTAAGAACATGATCCATAAGAACATGATCTAGGTTCTGGCAGTCTCATGGTGTCTTCCCACAGCCCCTTGGGCCTGTATTTTCTGGCTTTTCTGCTTCCTGTGCACTCAGTGCCCCCAGCTTCTGCACAGATGGCTAGCATTTCAGTTGTCGTTTCACGAGCCTCCATTTCTGTGTTGCTCAGTGCTCTGCAGCCAGCTGTAGAAGGGCTGTCTCAGTCTGTTGATAGTCAGCTGGAGGATCATGCTGTGGTAGCTGCTAGCTGCCACAGGACCATGCTTGTGGAGCATTTACTCAGTTTCCACGCTGGTGTGGAAAATTGTCTGGGAAGGGACCGGCTGCAGGATAGCATGAGAAGTCCTCAAGATCTCAGGCCCAGGACCTCAGCACCCTTGTAGGCCTGCATGAAGCTTGTGTCACTGCAGCTCCCATATGGCTGTAGCAGTTTGGATAAGTGATGCAGGGAGCTCTCTAGGGTGGATACTCAACAGGTGCTGTGTCCTGAGACCCAGCAAGGGCAATGGAGATGCACAGCAGCATGTTTTTTTCCTTAAATAATCTCCCACCTTTCACTGCTGCATAAATAAAAAAGGTTACATTTCCTCTGCTGGGTAGCTACAGCTCAGGAGCAGACAAAAATGCAGCAGTATGCATCTGTGAACACGTAATTTTGCAGAACCGACTGAGTTTATAAAACTCTCCGAAAACCACTTGGGATGAAAGGCTGCATGTGAACATGTGCTGTTGTAACCAAGATGACCTTTATAGATGCAGGAAGGTGTGAAACTAGCTACTTATTTTGAAACCAGATCCTGTAGTTTCCCTTCACATGTTGCTGGGTCACTCTGGGTTTGTGGCACCATGTCCTGTTGCTTTTCTCTCCACCCAAGGCCATGCCTAGGGTAGGATTTGCTGGCCAGCGAGGAGATAGCGTGACATTAGCAAGTGCTCTCCTCTTCCGCTGCGTATTAGTGAAACGGCTTCCTGTTAAATCAACTATCGCAGTAAGATACAGATCTGGTATCTCGCAGCTTCAAACGCTCATTTCTTCTGGGCAGACGTGGGGTTTTATTTTTGCTGCCTGATGTGGGCTGCGGGCTCAGCCAGCAGCAGGGCCTTCTTCAGCGCGGGTTCCCCAAGCCGTGTCCTGAGGGTGGCAACCCAGGGCTTCTTTCAGTGATGAAGCTGATTTTTCTTGTCTCCACTGTTTTCTCTGTTTTTTCTAAAGACACCATGAGACTACCAGAACCTGGATCATATTCTCATGGATCATGTTCTTATGGTCTCTGGTATCCATGTTTTGGTTAACTCCTTGCTGTCAGGCAAGCAGTTGGAAAGCCTTTGCTTTACAGTGAAAATTTTAGAATTTCTTTAGTTTCTAAAGAGACGGTGGCATGGGGGCTGTGGGTGCCCAAAATGCCTCATGTTTCCCCCTCCGAGTGCCCCCTGCCCGAGGGGCCTGCAGCCATCTCAGCGAGGTTGAGCTGGGGTGCGCACCCCCTGCCTCTCTGTCTCCTGGGTGCCTCTGTGATGGCTCCAGGGCCCACCATGTGCTGGGCTTGGCTAGGCGGGGCCTATTTCAGGCTCCCTGTCTAAAGGGACCAAGGCAGGGAGCTCCTGCTGGGCGCTGGGGATTTCAAGGGGTGACCCGTCGCTCCAGGCGGGACTGCTAGACGGTGGCAGGTTGCGGTGACCGTGGGAGTCCTGGCCTCCCTGACAGGGAACCAGGGAAATACTGCCCACCTGTTCGGACTTGGGATCCGAAATACTCTTCAGTTTTAAAAACTTGTTTTATTGATCTTTTTGTCCTGCTTTTTGTGTTTTTAATCACTCCAGATGCCAGTCTGATGAGTGCTGGGGAGATTCCTGGGGACACCACGGCCGCCGCGCTTCGCCGTGCACCAGCAAAAGGCCCGGTTCAGACCCCGCGGCATAAAATCTGCCACGGGGTTCAGGCTGCCCAAAGGCTTGAGTTTTCTGTGAAGGAAAAAAAACCCAAAAACAAAACAGCAAAGAAAGGGACCGTTGTGTTAGAGTGTTATTTGGGTGCCGGCATGTTGCTGACTGTGAAGGGCCGTTGCTCGCAGCCTTATCTTCCCGGAGGAATGTGTTTCCATGCACAGGGGCTGCGAGATGTTTTGCCGCTTTTCAGTGCTTCACAGCTGCAAATTCCAGTTTTATCTCTGCTTTTTGCTTGGTTGCTGGGTGCAATCGGAGTGGACATGCGGCATGTCAGTCTTTTTCTTCCTTCTTTTTTGGCATTGCAGAAGCCTTGGCAAAGTGAAAAAAAGAAAAAAAAAAGGCAAAAAAGCAGATACATTCCCTGGCAAAAGGAGAAAGGTCAAGGAGACACTGTTTATTGAATTAGGTTACCTTGGCATTTTCAGTGTGCTGGGGCAAATTAGTCGGGTATTATTGCAGGGTCCCAGGTGACCCCGCGGGGATTATAGGGAGCTGGGAAATAAGGTGCGACTGCTACTCCGGGGTGACCCGACTCCCAGAGCAGTTGTGCCAGGGGTTGTGTGGCCACGGCGGGAGGAGAGGGCTGTCTCCAGGACCAGGCTGCCCGGTTTTGGCTTGTGGACCCCGCAGAGCATCCAACCATCACGGCAGTTGCAGGACAGCGCTCTCTGCGCTGCAAGCAGGGCTGCCTCTCAGCCTTTCAGTAGGCCAAAAGCGTGACTATTTCCATACCGATTTAAAAAGAAAAGAAAAGACAAAAAAGGAAGAGTTTACTATAACGTATATTTTTTATCACTTACTCTTTTGAGAGAAGGAAATTTTCTGAGCTGGGTTTGTTGCTGTTCTCACAGAACTGGCCGTTATCAGCTGTGGAGGAAACGGCTTTTATCAGGCAGATGGAGCCAGATTCGGGCTCAGAAGGTTTCAGTGTAGTGAAATGCATCGCCACTCTCTTCCTCCTGCTGTGCCTTTCGTTTTGGAAGTGATCTAATTTTATATTGCCTTTAATATTATACTTCAGAATAATTTTATCCAGTTTTATTTTGTATTTTTCATTATTTTAAAGTATTTTGTGGCACTGTATGTGCTGTTGGCATTGATCTAGTACATACAATATGACACACAGCTCAAACATCCTATCACTGATTTTATTTTTTCTTTTATTTTAAATGTAATTTACAGTAGCTTCTGCTGAGTGCTGACTGAAATATTTTATCTTCCTTTCTTCCTGTGTCAAAGCATAAAACTACCCTATGAGAGAAAGAAAGATGTTTTGATCTGTTCTAAGCAGCAACTGCCCTTAATAGTTTTAAAAATAATACTTTTTGGTAGAATGGTAGGATATTTAAATTACAATATGTCATGTTATGACATGTCAGTATTAGTCAGTGCATAATTCTATTGATTACTCATGAAATAACATGAAAATATGAAGTAAGAGAACTTCCATAGAACAGAATAGATTTTAAAATAAATATTCCAGCTCCTGAAACTGACTTTGGAAACCACATATCCCTTAACTGTTTTTTTTTTTCCTCTTCATTGTCCATTCCTTGAGAAATTGATGGAATATTTGATTTTATTCTAGCTCAGATTAAAAAGAACTTTAATGAGAAAAGAAGTTCTGAGTTGTGACTGGCTCTTAACTGAACGTTTACCTTTGGAACTCTAGTTAGGTGATGATCTTGGGTGATTTTCTATTTTTCCCACTTTTATGACTTTTTGCAACTATACAAATATTACCTTATGTGAACAATCATAATATACAAAGAATTTTTCTTCTGTAAAGCTTGCTGTAGAGATTTTATGAGTACTTTAGAGTTTTATTTATGGTAGAATTTAAAACCACAACAAAGCTCTTTTCAACATCTGGGACACAAACTCAGTTTTTAGTATGTGCCTAAGTTTCTTTTGTCAGCAGGAGAATTTAGATATTTTACACCTAAGCAGCTGATCGTGCTGAAAGGGCCACTCTGTTCCCTTGTCCTCTTGTTTCCACTGTGAATCTCATGGTATTAACGCCAACATAGTTGCATGCTGTGCCAGGTTGATGAGTTGATCTGACTGCAAACCAGTCTGACAAAGGAAAAAGCTTAGTTTCAGATTAATTGGTTCCCTAATCTTGATCACCATTTGGCTACATGAACTCTTGATGCATGAAGGCACCAGGCACGGACTTGTGCTCATGTGCTCTGGGGTAAAGGCAAGAGCCAAGAGGCTTCAGTTAGAGGCAGTATAGACTTGTATGGGATTAAAGTGATCATGTAAGCATGGCCTTATTAACTTTAAGCTTTGTTTACTTGTGTGCATAAGAGGGTTTGGGAACACTGGTTTTTGGCTAACAGAACAAGTACATACAGCATTGGGGGAGAGCAATAGTTAATAGATAAACGTAACACCCACTTCCCTCACTCCCAAACAAACAGTCCCAATGTACATATCCTTTTCTGGCCAAAAAATGTAAGTGTTGAGAATGGAAAAATAGGAATATCGTGTGTAGAGCCACTGTCTATCTACTTTCAACTTTTTTCCCATTCCTTCTCTATGGCAGAGCTTGGTGAACTCAAACTGGCCCCTGCGCAGCTGGTAGAGCCCCACACGGCATAATTGAATGGCGAGTGCTCATGTACCAAAGCCTGCAGTGCACATGGGAAATGAGCTGCTGGTCTGAGAAGATAAGGCCTCACAGCTGCCACGATGGCCACATGCAATGCTTAGCTTCATCTCTGCGTGCTGGGGCCTGTGCCTGTCTACTACCTGGGATGTGCTCTTGAGGGAAGACGAGGGCACGTATGGTGGCAGAAAGAGGGGAAGGGGAATACTACCAATAGTATCGGCAATAACTTGGATCAGTGACTGATCGCAAGCATTTTACACCTAGATGCTAGCAGCTGGAAGAAGTCACAAATGCCCTGCAAAATGTTCAAGAAGAGATTTCAACAAGAGTCTGTTCTCAGTTTACTCTTTGGGATCCTCACGGATTAGCATTGACCACAGTAAGCCTGGAAAGACTGATTCATAAGACCAGTACTCAAAACATTTTATCAACCACTGCATTAAAACCCATTAAATGCACTTATGATTATTGGTGGTAGATAACTGAGTAGCTACATTGGCTTTGTTACAATGGGCCTTCCAGTTTTTGGGTACAGTCAATCCATCCTGTTTCTGGGACTGCATTCAAAAGTTGTCTTTCCCTGCTGTACCCCTTCCCACTCCTCCAAGCTCGTCCCTACATGTATCTCACACCTCGCTACATACAGAAGGTATTTCCTCTCTGCTATGATGGCATAACTGCCTGTGTGAATACTCCTTAACCAGTTCCAAAGTGTGTGGCAGCAAGACCTTACTGTATAAACTGTTTAAATTACTTTATTTTAACTGTGTTGACAGATGGAAGAGGACAGCAAGAGAACAGCTAGTAGCAGTGACTTCTGTGATGCTGACTTTGAAATGAGGTGACCAATGTTTTTTCCTAGCTGTGCTTGCCCTTCCACTTTTGTAGGAAAACAGAATGATAATCTTTCTGTATTATTGTGCAGACTATTTCTTCTGCAGTGAAAACATCTCAGTTTTAGTTAGTTACTTTTTTGGTGGCACCTGAGTCAAGGTACTTTGAGCTCATTTAAAGTGGGCCTGCACAGCCCATTTCTGTGCTGATGCAATTATGGTAGGGTTATGCAACAAGTAAAGGCAGTTTTACCTTCTGCACTGTTTATTAGCATTAAATTTTGTTCAGTGTCAAATAGCTATCCTCAAGCCCTCTGGAAAATATTATTGCCTAACTAACCTAAAATAACTATGAACCATTTGGAAATGTTGCTGTCTCCCTGCGTAATTCCCTTTCTAGGTCATCAGTGCTTGTGCTTAAACACAGCAGACACGATCTGGCAGTAGAAGGGGCCAACTGCAACCTTCAGCCTTGGGGAAAGTTGACTATTGACTCTCAGTGCATTGCTTCCTGGCTTTTAAATCACTTTTGCTGCATAAGCATATTTGGTCTCACAGCCTAGGTCATTTTGTGTCTGCAGAGGATGGACACTGTGTTAGCTGGGGTACCACTGTGCACCATGAGGAACCAGGCCTTGTCAGCTGATAAATCCTGCCTCATTACCTTGCAGAGACTCCATGACTTTTACCTAGTATTATTCCCTGCCTCTAGCCTTTTGAGAGCCTGCAAAGCTTTGCCAGCCAGGTCTCCAGTGCCTTTATCAACACATTCAAGGAAACAGATGACATATGATTTTGCGGGGCAGAAAAACCATTTGTTAGAGTGCTTATTTTTGAGTGGTCTTTCTGAGGACATCATGTTCTCTTTTTAAATCATTTTAAGCTGTGACGCGTGGTGATTTTTATCTTTGCTTTTCAACCCTTTTGAAAAAAAGGTGCAAGCCTGTGCTGTCCTTCCAACCTTTGAAACAGGAGCTGTTTGTAATGAGATTACTTATTTCTGTAGGAACCTCATTTGCTTTGTACTTAAGTTTCACTCAGGCTCATTAAGCTTACCACTACAGACCCAGCAAGTGGATGCTTTCTAACCCATTCTTCTGCTGTGGCCCAAGATGTTATTGCCGACAAATTCATCTCTGAGGCAGACTGCTTTTTGAGCTGAAAAATGCATGTTTGTGAAAATGCATCTTCTTAACATCTTTAGCACTAAAGATTGATGCAAAGGAATCTCTCAGCTTCCCAGAACTGCTGTGTCTGCCATAGCTGTTCCCCCAAAGCCTGGCAAATCTAGTAAGTGCCCAGATTACTCTGCACATTTCCTGATTCAGATTTCATTTCAGATTCATGTTTTCTGACTTAGAGACTCTGAGGCTATGCATATATTAGGATGTAGTGAAGGCAAGTAGGAACAGGTCTGTAAGATAAAACAGTTGGTGCTGAGGATGCAGTATTCAGAATATGCAACCACATTCTCCAATTTCCAAGCAGTTTTTATTTTAGATGAGGTGTAGCCTGGTCTTGTGGACCAGATTCTCATAAGCAAAACGTCTTAAATAATGATGATCAGATTTGCTTTGAAAGCATGCTCCTGACCTGAACTGAAGTGCTAATGTAGACAAATCCTGAAAGGACCTCAAGTTTTAGCATCTTAGTCTATTCATTTTTCAAATTCAGTTTTGGATCTTTCTATTTCCCTCTTTTTTTTTTTTTTTTGCCTGCAGTTACTTATTTATCATTGCCTTCATTAAGACTGGATTTCCAAACATGCAATTGTATGCATGTTGAGCCTGAATAGCCTCTTGAATCTTCCCATTTAGCCATATGTTGCTTCCTTGGGGCTTTTTATTAATGAAATACCATTGATGATGTTTCAGTGCCGGTCCCAGGTGGCTCGTTTCTTTTTCCTCTCTAATTTCAATGATTTGTGAATCTGAACATAGTACCTCTCCAGCTCCCCCAAACTTCATGTAACAATTATACATTTATGAATGCATTTGTCATAGTCGATTATGCAGGACTTACAACATGCTTGTTTCACAAGTGTCATTTCTGCTCTATTGTTCCTTAGGTCCTTGTTCTCATTCACTTGGAAGCAAGACAGAACAAGCAATTACTGTCAGCTGCTTTATGACTGAAGCAAGGGGTGACCGGCTTTCTGAACTTGTCCAGGAGATGGAGCAGAGCTGATGCACGTACCTGGACAAAGAACCCCACTAAAGTTGCCATTTTTATATTGTCTCATTGTTGTGTGAAGGATGACAGTAAGGAAGGCAGTTTGGTAGGGCTGTTGTGGCTAGGAAAAGTCACCTCAAAGTCAAAAGATCAGAAACAATTTGGGAATTCCTTCGCTGAGTGCTATCATTTTTTTAAATTTATTTATTATTTATTTTTAATGTTTATGCTTGGAACTAGACCTTGCCGGTTAACAGGATGCTGTCCTGGTGCCACAGGCCTTCTGAAGTCTGCTTTTCAGAATGTGTGTATTCGTTTTTCAGGTATATTTGCATATTCTCAGACTGACAGTTTCACGCCCAATTAGATGGCTGATTGTATGTGAGCAATTTACCTGGGTTATTATCTGATTTGTGCTCAGTAACTGAGGAACTGCAGGCAAGTACCAGTATAAAAATCGGGGCCTTTGCTGAAAAATTATTTTAGTTCTAGCATTTTTTGTGTAAGCCTTTGCTCTTCGTGAAATCAAGAATGTCAGCTGTCTAACAAAAACCTAAATTTTGGTCTCCCAAATTCAGCCAAGTGAAACATCAAATCAAAATTGGCTCATTATGAACCTGCCTGTTGGAGTGGCTTAACAGATGCCATGGTTTTGTGCATGAGAACTCTCTGAAGCAGAGGTGAGCCGTGCTGCCATAGGATTATCTGTGTATCAAACACTGGGGTCTGCAACACAAGGTGGGCAATTTTGGCTCCTGCTTTTCCTCCTTGTCCCTCCTTGGTGCCAGCATGTCTTTTGATCTAATTCCTGGGAATGCTGTCTGAGATAATTGACCTGATTTTGTTGAATAAGCTCAGCTGCTAATTAAGGCTCAGAGGGCTGGGAGATCTAGTGCAGATAAGGTATGTCTTCTTTGGGCCGTCACCAAATGGGAGTACCCTTTGGAAGCAGTACAGCTCCATGTACTGCAAGCTGCTCCCAGACTCATGGGATTTAGGGACATCCATCTTCTCTACCCTCTTCGTGTTGTCCAGTAGAAACCTATCACAAGCTCAGATTTCACTTACAGCTGAGCCTTTACCAAGGCAAAATTGAATTAGTCTATTCTTTGCTTCTTTATGGTCTGATAAATGGCTATTATGGCAAATGGATTATGGCTTGCTAATGTTGGATTTTTTTTTTCTTTTGTGTAAGGAATTTGAGGCCTTGTATCTCCTCTCTTAGCTGGGGGGTTTTCCAAATGAATGAGGTATCACTTGAGGTTGAAACCTAAACTACTGGTCCCCTCCCTTACCCCCAAGGAAGGTGTGGGGGGGAACTAGTTGGATTAAGCTAATCCTCTTGACTTGAAACCTCATTGATTTGGATATTAAAGGACATTCCAGATGGGACCACACTAGGAGCTGTGTGTTCTGTGCTGGGCATCGCAAAACTAGAATGGGCCTCTTCTCACTTCAATTTTTCTTGTAATGTGGGCTGCGTGGTGCTGTAGGGCAATGTTTGACCTAAAAATGAAGGAATTATTTTCATATGTCCCCAAGAGTGGCACTTTCAGCCTTGGTGAAGTAGTGTCGACTTAAAACAATTGATTAGAAGAACTGATGGCATCGTTCCCAGAAACTGTACTCCCTGGCATGAAACTGTAGTATGTTTCCTTGATGTAATAGACTGCATGTGGGAACTGCGAGGGTACAGTGGGCAAGTTGAGCCTGGATCGCGTTCAAGCGGCTGAACCTAGGAAATGAGCTGGGAACCGACTCTGACTCCGTCAATCAAGACAGCAAGTAGAAATGAATGGAGAAGGACTCCAAACTCCCAACAGCTTTTTTTTTTTTTTTTTTAACTTTTTCAAATGCTTTTCTGCGTTAACCAGCATTTCCTAGCCACACGCACCGGACATCCAGTTGATCAGTCGACCTCTGTATCAGGTGTGGGCCTGTGGAAGGAATTGTGAAGGTTTTAGCTCAGTAGCTAGTGTTACACATATGGCATACGCCAAAACACCCAGGGTTTTGTGGCAGACTCCTGTGTAAGGTGTTTTGGGCAGACGATCGCAAGGCAGCTGTTTTGTGGTTGAGATCAATGGGACTCCACTGTCTTGTGATGGGTATTTCCTGCAACAGAGAAGCAGATCTTGCCTTGCGTTTATGGTGGCAAATAAATAATGCAGAAGAGCCCCTTGAGGTGTTTTTTCATGGAGTGTGGGAGTGATGGAATAGCTGCTGGCTGACAACACAAACAGTTATTCTGCTCTCTGCACTGACCAACAAGTTGGTGTGAACTTATGACAGTGCATCTGGGCTGCTGCGAAGCAGGGATAATGTTTTTGTCTGGGAAAGTGTGGTACGTGTAATCTTATTTTAAGATTTGCTCTGCTAAATATTTAGATTCCCTTACTGGGACTATTGAGAAAACAGAAGCCTAATCTCTAGGGAAGTAAAGCATTTCCCAGAGGCCGATCCACCTTCCCTTCTTCCCTCCTTGCTCCCTTCTCCCGTGCCTGATTTGCAGCGCGCTACAAAGTGAGCTCAAAATACACACTCCAAGGAGAAACTCCCAGTGTATTAAAAAGGGCAGCCCAGCGTAGCAAACCGTGGCGAAGCTCAGCTAAAGGCAGCCTACTGCAACACAGGGAAGTGGCCAGGGGCCTTGTGCTGCTGGAAATCGATGTATTCTCCTGCAAAAAGAAAACTGTCCATCTCTGTGATATGACTGAATTGCTCTTTGCCATGGGAATGGATTAACGCGGGGGCACAGCACCTGTGTCCCTCCTTGGTCACTCCTGTACACATCATGGTGGCTGAACCATGTTGTGAGGAACTGATCTGGAAGGGAGGAACTGTGGGCTGTAAGGAGTGCTGCCCAGTTGGCAAGGCACATAACTGACCTTTCCTGGGGACCTCAGAAGAACCTGTAAGATTTAACATTTTATGTGAATGCTCGTCAGATTGCTAATGGGATTTGGATTCCCTGGACTCCGTAAATGCTTCAACTCTGATTCCCTTTTGACCTAACACCTAGAGGCCTGAGTCCTGCTGTAGGCCAGCTCTCTGCCCAGCTCACTGAAAAGTAGGTTACTTAAAGACACGAACACGGACTGACCACAGTGCAGCAGCCTGGTGCTTTATTTCTGGAACTGCCTCCTTTCACTGAAGGCCACAGACAAGACTGAAAAACTAAGGCTGTCCTTGCAAGGGGTGCACATGTTTCTCTTTACCCTTATCTTCGCTGGTGTAGCTGCTTAATATCCAGAAAATGTTCCTGTTCTTTTCAAAGGGATGCTTGTGCTGCTTGCCACATTGACTTTCTGTTACAGAAAATTCCCTAGACTAGCTATGGATGTCTTTGGGAAGTATTTTGTGTTACAATTTCCAAATGTATGGAGCTGTAATCTCATCAACGGTGTGCTTGTTGCTCTTGAGTGGTATTACAGTGCTGGATGACTTGAGTATTAATATTAATTCTTCTGGTCAGCAGCAAAGCTGCTGAGTAGCACATTTGAGCAGCAAATTATTTTCTCTGATTGCATGGAGTTTTTCAATCTTTGTGTAATCCCTCTTTTAATCTCATCAACCAGAATGAATTCTTTTATATCATTTGTATTTGGAAAATTAAATTCTAGAAAATAACAGTTTTTCTCAGGGAAAGTAATGGTGTAGTAGACTACACCATTGGTTAACTACCTAAAGTGTGGCCATATCATAATATATGTTTGTGCATCTCATACTGGGGTCTGCAAACAATGTATCAGAATAAAAGTCCGTGATTAAATGACTCCCGGTGTTTATATTTGCAGCCAAATACTTTTCTGACCAACCTCTACCAATATAGCACAGTGCAGGCTGTGTTACCCAGGCGCAAACTCTCTGAAGATGCAGTTTGAGAAGCTGATCTCAATTTTTGGTGCAACTGACTGCAAATTTCAAGTGTTTTTAGATATTGTTACAATGTCAGTTCAATGGTGGTCAAAGAAAAATGGTTTTGAACTGAGTGTCTTAAGACAGTTTTGTACTTACTCAGGTAGAAGGTAGCTTGTTCTCTCACCTTTGTACACCAGACTCATTGGCTTAAAATAGCAATGAAAAGCTGTCTTGGTATCTACTTCACTTATGCATTGAAGTCATTGTATTGCTGATGCTGAGCAAGTTAAAGGTAAATTTGATGCTGGTGTAAATTGCAGGTCAGTAGTGGGTGGAAGTTAATAAATCTGGCAGCGTGAGCGTGATCCGTTCATTTTCCTTGCACTGGCTTATGGCCTTCTGTTGTCCCGGCTCTAACACTGTTTGCATCTCAGCAATATGATAGTTTTATGGAGTTTGGGATTAAGGCATAAATTCAGATGTCGTGTGTCTGTCCTCAACTCATAGGATCATGATGATGAGCTGCCTGGAGACATGAATTTAGGATTTACCAGAGCAGATTGGACCAGTGGTCAGCTTAGCCTGGCATATTGCCTCTGGCATCTCAGCGGTCACTTAAAATCGGTGTGTATGTATGGATTACACATCATTACTCCTTTAAAATTGGCATGTATGTATGGATTACACATCATACCTACTATGTGTAATGACAGTAATAAAGCCCAGCTTTCAGATAGTGTCTGCCATCAATAGTTCTCAAAATGCTGTAGAAGTGATGTCAATATTAATGTCTGTGTTTTACAGAAGAGGAAAGGGAGACACGGGGAAGTGGATAACCTGCCTGTGGTTACTCTGCAGGCGAGTGCCATACCTGCCCACACAACCAGCTGTCCGGCATCTCCATCCCATGTTCAGTCTGTTAGGTACGTTGCTCTGAAATAAAAGCTGGTTAAGGCTTTTTTTATTTTTTTCCCTTGAAGATTAAAGTGTCCTGGCTGTTGTTTGCTCAGAAATTACACAAGGCCAGATTGAGTGCTGCTTGCTCTATGTTCATATGCCCATTTTGTGCAGACACACAGGCAGAAGGATGACACAGGACTTCTGAAGAGGATGAGGCTGTAGCAGAGGGCTATTCCTCCAGAGATGAAGCGTGGGGTGGTGCAGGAGGCTGCTGCCCTCACATGTTGCCAAAGCAGGATTACGTGAATGGGACAAGACGTGGGCTTGCAGGCAGTGCAAGAACAGCTGCCTGGTAAAGAAAAGTGCAATGCTGGCCTCATCTAGCGCAGGCTGCTGTGCGTGTTTGCCACCACAAAGCCTGTGTGTGATCCTGGGAAAAGCATTCCTGTGACCACAGGTGGTCATGAGTCGCCTGTTCCTTATTTCCTGGGTGAGTTAATTGCGAGCCTAGGGGCTCATTCGCAGGCACACGCAGGACTGCCGCCGATAATATGCTACAGAAAGCAAGTCTTGCCCATTTCAAATTGGACCCCTGCTCTGACCAGACACTTTCTTTGCTTCAGTTTCCTAACAAGGGAATAATATTGTCTGCCCTGCCCTCCGGGAAGTGTTGTGAAAATAAATGAATTGGTGTTGTGCAAGCACAGAGCACCAGATTTTCAAAGGTGTTTATTCAAATACAGACAAATGTGTAGGGCAATACACCAAACGCTTCCAGCAGATCTTGGCCTAATTATTTGAAACTCTGTTTAAACATCTCTCTGCATTCTTGGGCTCCTGAAAAAACTTTTCTGTCCCTAGGCCTTGGAAATGCAAATGCTGTGAGTGCCACAGAAAAGGAAATGAGCAAGGAAGTGAGTGAGGATGTGTTTAAGGATATAAGCTGAAGCATGTTTACCATGAGAGGTAATAACTTTCTTTGGAGCCAGTTTGAATTGTGTGTTGTGGATAGTTTTTACCAATGCTGAACAGTTAAGAGAAAAACTATTGAATAGGTGCTTGCTAAGAGAGCATGGCCGGTTCTATGTGTGGTTTGAAGCATAAGCTTGAAAGAAAAATGGCATGCGCTCCTGTCATCAGAAGCTGTATTGGAGCACATTCAAGATAGGAGGGGATGAATGAGGGTTGTACAACCAGCTGCAAGCTTTGAATTTTATATGCAAAGTCCTTGGTTGCTTAAGAAGAAAAGGAAAGTGATCCTGTGACCTGCCCTCCACGTGCAGACCATTAGCTTTGCAGGGAATCCTTGGAGGATGCTGTGCAGGGTAGTCTCCTGCCCTGTCCTGGTCTCTGCCTCCCAGAGGACTTTGCTTGATCCCATGGGCCTGCTTGATCTCCTCACTTGGCAAATTTGTACTTCTGTTATCCTCTCCCAGGAATTATTTTTGATGCACAGCCTGTCCCAGTTCTTCCTGATCTACCTCTCTTCTCCCACGACCTTTATTTGTCCCCTGCCTCCAGGTCACTGCTCTGTCTTCCATCCCCTGGTTTTGTATGTTGTTGCCTCCTTGCCTGGGCTTCTTCTTTAATCTTGGTCTGCTGCTGCTCCCAAATCCTTCCTCCCTGTTTTATCTCAGTTTCTTTGCCTGAGCATACTCATATTTCCCTAAGCTCTTTACATCCAGGTGCCAGGAAGATCCAGCTCCCCTTTCTTCTTTTCTCTTAGGGGAGAATGTAGGGAGGATGGGGCTAAGCTCTTCTTGGTGGTGACCAGTGACAGGACAAGGGGTAATGGGTACAAGTTGAACCATAGGAAGTTCCACCTCCGTGTGAGGAAGAACAACTTTCCTGTGAGGGTGACAGCCCTGGAACAGGCTGCCCACAGAGGTTGTGGAGTCTCCTTCTCTGGAGATCTTCCAAACCCGTCTGGATGCCACCCTGTGCCACCTGCTCTAGGTGTCCCTGCTGGAGCAGGGAGGTTGGACTAGATGATCTCTAGAGGTCCCTTCCAACCTCAACCGTTCTGTGATTCTGTGTGATTCAGTAATTCTTCCCTTTCTTTCTTTCTCCTCTTCCGCTCCCATAATTGCTCCCTCTCCTTATGTCTCAGTCTTTCTCTTTCTTCTCGCTCCTCTCTCTTTCTTCTCACCTCAAAGCTTCACATCCATCTCTCCTTGTGTTTCCCCTCCATCTAACTGTTTCGGTCTTTCCTTCCATGGTACCAGCTCCTGCCCATCCAGGGCCTAATCCCCACCTTGTGGCTGCCACCTGCACACTCTTTACTTCATGGTCCTTGCTTGTCCTTCCCCGTCTCCAAAACCAAGAAGCTCCTTCCTCACCTGGTTCCAACATTTCCCCCAAATCCCTTGTCGTAATTTCTCTCACCTCCAAACGGCCACCTCCAAACACTGTCTCTGAATCTTGGTATTCTGTTTTGCCTTCTCCCTAGTCCTTTTTCTACTCTACTACTGGGTGCCAGCAAAGTATGGCAAAGCACAGCTTCTGCCCACTGGTCTTATGCCCAGCCTCATGCCTGTCTGGAAAAGTCAAATGTAGCCGTTGCACACTTTGCCTGGTGTACCTACAGCCTGAAGAACAGTTAGGGCTGTGAGGAAGGAATAAGTTCAGAGAGAGTAGAATTGCTGAAAATGTTTCAGCTACTGATATTGAGGAAGTCTCTTTTAAGGATGTAGGTGGTGTGGTTTCTCTAAGATTTACAGCTGGTCTGAATTCAGGCAGACTTTTACGGCAGAAGGTACAAGCATAAGAAGGCCACCCTCTGCTAAATTTTGTCATCCTCCCCAGTGATATGGGATTAGTAAAGTTCTTCAGAGGAAAGTTCGTTAGATTTTTTTGCTTTAAGTGGTAAGGTAATTTATCACCTCCAAACCTAATTCTTGGAAGTAGGAGAACAGTTTTGGTTGAACATTTCAAAACAAACAAAAGACAGAATTCCACCTGTGTTCACTGCTTTTCATACAAAATTCCAGTCTGAACCGTTAAAGCTTCACTAGGTGATGTGTGCACAAAAGCAAGGTGTTACCACAGATATATTATGCATTATCATTAACTGGCAGGTCCTGCTAATCCCTGTTGGACTTTATTAGTACCTTATTTCATTTTCTAGCTTCCTCCTTTGCAAAACTGTTAGCATTAAAAATGCATTTTAGACTTGTCTCTCAAAAATCATGGCACAGAGTGGTACTGACTGCCTACCAGGCTATGTGTGTGAGATTTTTTTTATCCTATTTGGAATTTGGTAACCTTATAAGATCTCCCCACACCCTTTCTCTGCAGGAGTCACTTAATTGCTTTGTGAGCTTTGCTGCTAAACTGTGCATAATTTGGGGTTTTCATTGTTCTTACCCCGCTTTTGAAGCTGCTTTGTGATTTTTGAAAAGATGTTAATTTTCCTTTTGTTGTTTTCTGTTGGCCACTTAATCCTTTCCCATTCTAATTGTTATTCTTATTGGTCTTCTCAAACTTTTCTGTTGTTTGAAATGTCTGTCATCTAAAACTTGCCTTTGTTCTTCCAACAATGATTTTGGGAGCCTCCCTGCTGAGCTGCATTCCAAATGTGTGTGTGGCTGTGGATGGGGGGATTTTGGCCTTCCTTGGTCTTTGACGCCTCTCTTTCCTATATCTGGGCTATCAACAATACAAGCAGCTCTGAGAAATCACTCCAGTTCTGCTTCCTTTGACACTGGCTGCCAGACACCACAGAATCACAAAAAACAAACCCTGAATGTCATTTTCCAAATCCCACTGCAACTGTGTTAGACTCTACCTTGGTACATTTATCACATCTGCCTAGTTTTGAATTTGTGGGCTGACTGGCCTTAGTGCAGATCATCCTGTTCAAAAAGCAAGGTCTCTTTAAACTCTCTTGAGCCTCCCAGCTGCTGCTCAGCAGCTCTGCAAACATGTAAGAGCTATATAATTCTCTCAGCTATATAATGGGTGAAAACCAAATTCTGGCTTTTTTCCTCCAAATATAAAATTCCAATTCAGAATGGGATGGGATGCCTGGTGATAATTCCACTGACCAGAGTGGGAATCTAGATGTTTTTCTTGGACCAAATATTTTCATTTTGTGTTGAAGAATTTCACCTCAACAAAGTTTGCACCCTAATAAACATTTCCAAAGGGAATGTATGAATCATAGTTGTGTTGATTTAGGATCTTGAGGCTAGATTTTAAAACTATTTGGGTAGCTAAGGTTAGAAATAGGTGTGTAAGTGTAATATTGGCTAACCAAGCCTGCAATAGAGATCCTTGTCTCTACATTCAGTGGGTACCACCTCCATGCCCTGGAGGAGTACAACCAAAGAGCTATATTGGATGAAAATGAGACATGGGAACCTTCCTTATTTGGCCTTTTATTCTATCTCTTCTCCAGATAGATAGACATATGTGCCAAATATTTAGGGATTTAGGGCTGTGACTTTGCAGGGAGGCACCTTTTTGCAACCCTCTGTAAAGTGCCGGGTTTCTGGAGAGGAGTGGGATTTAAGGAACCTGACAGTACTTGTCACCTCATTATTGGCTGGTTTAGGAAGCTTCTTGCTCCTGTTAATATTCACACTTTTGTGAATATCAAAGCAACTTGTCCCTGAGGCCCTCGGTTATGGGTTCCAGGCAGTGTCTCAGCCTTGCAAAATGAAAGTCCCCTTTGTGGATCTGGCTCATTTTCCATGGAAATGCATGTGTCCTATTACATTTACACATCTTTTGTCCTGGACAGAACTGTCCGAGTTGCTGAGCTTCTCTGAAAAATGTGTTCAAAAGGAGAGTTACCCTATTGCCAAACTGCTGGTGACTGGACATGGAGGAAATGTGACAGTCCAATATTCTCTTTGGTGGCTGTGTTGTGTCCTGGCACAGGCTGATTTGAAGTATTTGTGTCTGCAGACTTCACTAACATTTTCTACTCGTTTTATCAAGAAGAGGACAACAATGAAAGAATCTGGTCTTTGCATCCCTAGAAAGGTGTTGTTCTTGATCAGTGCTAAATATTTCCTCTTTCCCTAACACAGTAAAGCTCAAAGGTTTTGGTCATCAACTTTTGAAAATCCTAAAGTCTAACATGAATATATCCTTAAGCTAGGCTCTATTTTGCTAACCAAAGTCATACACAGACTCTTCTTAATGGTCACTGCAGGTCTCTGGAGCAATAAAGATTTGCACAGCCTCTTTTCTGCTTCCACATCTCTTATTGTAAAGCTTTACCTCTTGGCTCTGTGTGGTCTGAACCAGTGCTGAGAACTGGCTTTGTGTTTGCTAAAGACACAGGCTTTGTGTTTTGAACTGGCTAGTTTATTGGCTGGCTAATGACTTAAGGCAGCACTTGCTGAGATGTTTGTAGGCCTGAAAGTGCTGGCCTGATGGCCTCGTGGCACACACATTCACTATTTTCCATCCAAAATTATTTAGTTCCTAGGAAAGCAAACTGGGATCAACCATGAGTCTTTGCAAATGTCTGTCTCTTGACCAAATTGTCTTGCATAGGAAAAAAACAATCTTACAGGTGTGCGGAAAATTCTCGCTGTCCAGAAGTGAAATGTCCAAAAAGGAGGCAGAGGAGAACTAAGACTTTATTCGAATAAAGGAGGATTCCACCGGGCATAGATCTTAAAGCTTTATTCGAATAAAGGAAGAGTCCACCGGGCATATCCCTGTGGGGTCTCTCAAATTGCTGGGGGACACAGCCCCCTTTTATCCTATTTCCCGACGAGAGCCGCCCTCTCCTTTTCCCCATTGGCCAAGGAACTCAGGAGTTACAGCCTTCCCGAACCGCCTACACCAAACTCCTGCCTCCCTCCCCCTGTTCACACCTAAGGTCACCTGACTCCTTTGTCCTCCTTGCTGTAGAATGTGGGGGAATTGCCCTATTTCCCCTACTTGTAAAGGCCCTCAACTCCTGGCAGATGTTCTTTTGTCCCCCTCAACTCATGGCTCCACTCAGTCTCCTGCTCCTTTGTCCTGCTCTTCAGACAGGCTGTGGGGGAAGCTCCTTATTTGTAAAATCACACACCTGAGCTTTCCTCACACAGGGATTCTGATAAACATGAAACGGTTTGTTTAGGGCTCTATCTGAATATAGCTGGTTGTAACTATGCTAGGTGTTGCAGGAGCAAAAGTTTCTCCTCTGACAAGGGAAACCAGTCAACCTGGAAGAAGTCTAGTTCCTGCTGGTGTCCCTGTATCAACAGCTGGGCTTTCAGCAACAGAGTCTGTGCAACTGGAAGTCACATCTCCTCACCATCCTGACTGCCTTAGCTGACCCACCATAAGTCTGCAATGGGGATTAAGCCTCTAATCCCAGTGCTCCACCCTCTCCATGACTTCAAGCCAGTAGCAGTCAAACAAAAATCCACCCCATCCTACCCACCAGAGCAAGGTCAACTTCTGTGCGGAAAGTGTGGCTGTTTCCTAATGGATGCCCCAGGCCTGAGTCAGGCAACAGTCTGTATTCAGTCCCAGGCGAGGAGCTTGCCTCTTCCCCATATTAAACACTGCCATATTTTTAACTTGACAATGTCTCAAGCTGTGACAAATGGGCCTTTCATGAAAACTAGTCAATAATTGCTCAGTGATGCTCGTGACTGGAGGTGGTTTGCCCCAAACACGCTACTGGGAATCCGTAAACTGCCGTAGTTCAGTAGTCCCATCTTTGTCAGATACAATCTTCCCTTCAGTAAGTTCATTAGCCTTACGATGCAGCAGTAATAGAAAGCCTTCCTTTTGACAATTAGGACCACAGGGGAGGGTTTGGGAAGATGATTGCTCTCTCCTGGGAAGAGATGAAAGACTACAAGGGTAAAGAGAAGAGATTTTTCATTATAGATCTAAAGACAAAACTCAAGGGACTGCTTGTGCTGGAAGTCTGCCTTATGTTTTGTATCAATAACTGAATTTCAAATGCCTGGCTCCTAGTCATGTTTTTAGGTAATGGTTCCCTAGTTTAGCTCATTCTGATTTCTTGGAGGTGGATAAGTACGTAATTAAATATGTGGAACAGCGTAAAGAAAAACATGATTCTATCAAAGCAAATTAATTGCTAGGTCTGGTTTTGAATGTTATAAAGTCAGTGCAAACAATGAATTTGCTACATCTTCTTTAAGTCCTTCCCTACAACTGTGTCTATTTACATTATAATCCTTGGCATTCGCTGAAAGCAAACATAAAAATAATAATTTTCTAGTGCAAATAAAAAATAGAGGGGGAGACCTGCTGCTCATGTATATTAAAGTTTCTGTGTTGTCTGATGTAAACCAGTAGTTGCAAAGTATATTTAAGCCTCCTTTATGCTGCTACAGTTGTATAAACAAGTCTTATTGGAAATGAAATCTTCTGTCACATTTGTAAACAGAGGTTTTCTTAGATGGCAAAGAAACCTGTCTAATAGCACATAACACAAAGTATTCTGCTACATGCTAAGGAGTTCATGCGAAGATGGAAATTTAGCAGAAATCTGAGCCACTGTATCCATGGTTTTGGTCTATATCTCTATGGACTGCTCCAATCTCTGGAGTATATAACCTGGCACTTTTAAAGAATGCTAAGAAGTGGAAAGGAAATGCTGCCACTGTGTAGTACAGGACAGGGAAAAGTATGTGCTAAAGACGTATATTTAAATGAGAAAATTTGAAACTTAAAGCAAGGTTATGATGGATCTTTAATACTAAAAGGCTGATTTGAAGGAAGATGCATTTCTCTGTGTCCCCCACGTACTTACCTTTAAAGTTCTCAACCTCAGACTATACTTTTAGGATTGATTTTCCAGAGGCTGAAGAGAAGGCAGAACAGGAGAGAAAGAGGGTCTGGCAACCAGAGAGCTAATGCTTCTCTGTTCAAATGGTTGCTGGGCTTATGTGTATACCTATGTATAGTTTTATAAGCATGGGATGTTTGCACTGTGCTAATGCTGTTCTTTGGGTTTAGTTTAATTTCCTTTTTTGGCTTTTTTCAGTTATTTTGAAAGAGAGAAAAATACTTGACTGCAACAACATGAGCCCTATAACAGATCTTTTCAAGCACCCAGTCCATCACTGCTGTGAACAAGGAGCCGAGAGTCGTCCACCTTGGTTGCTGCTGCTGCTTGACAGTTCTTGGCGTAGCTGCCTTTCCCAGAGGAGCAACAGCCCAAGTATTTACACTGTGGTTGTGTCTGCAATAGAATATTTGAGGAAATCTCCCATCGCTAAACTTCTGCCAGAGACAGTGGGAGAACTAGTGTTGGCAGGGCGTTGGTGTTTTCAACCATCAAACTGGCTAATCCTCTGGGCATTCTGCATGCTGCTTTAAATAAAAACAAGGCACTTGTAATCCAATTCAGTCCTGGGCATGTCTTTGCTCTTCTCAGCTCATTTGCTAGGTCCATATCCCTCATTCAGTGCACACTAGGACATAAGCCTTACAGAGTCCTCAAGATCTCCACTCAGAGAGAGATTTGAACTACCAAATTTTGTGAGAGCAGAATCAGGCTTGAAAACTGGATTATCAGCCATTTTTAAGGATGGAATTTAATTTTATTGATTTTATTCCCCTCTGGCATAGCCTTGCTTTATGCTAAAAGAACATACTGTTGTTAACCCAATTTACAGAGTTGTGATGTGTCCTGCAGCATGGAAAAGATCAGTGCTGCCGTGGTGATTTTTTCTGTTTGTAGTCAGAGACTGTTGTTTTTCTGCTCTTTGATATGCAGGTTGACAGAGTGAAACATTAGGAGCATAGCACCATAAAAAAAGATTCAGGCATGATGTTATCCCTACCGGAGATGCTAAAAATTGGCTTTTCTACTCGTTTGTCTGATGTTTCTGGCTTGACTATATTTTCTTAATCAGCTTCCTCTGCAGTAATGCCTGAAAGCATTGCACCAAAGCCCCAGAATCTGTCTGGCTTGCAGTCGGTGCTCTTCATCCCAGAACACCTTCCTTCCAGATACCTGCCCGGTTCCTTCCAGGTTCAGGTCAGCCCCTCGGGCGGATCTGCAGTTGGAGAGAGGCACTCACCAGCCTGCTCATCTAGACCCCTCCGTGCTAGTTGTGTCACCCTGAACCAATTCCAACACCATTTCTCCTATTGATTGTCTTTTTGTTGCAGTCCAGCTACCCTTGCAGTCTAGATAGACCTGGCTTCTTCATCTCTTCTCTTCTCCCTAGATACTAGCCAGACATCTACTTTCCTAGGGCTCCATGTGTGCTCTTCCTTCTTTCTTGCTGTCTTTACAGAAGCTGTCACATCCTGGACAGCCATTTTTTCTTATTCCTCTGTTTCAATATAACCAACAATGAAGAAAAGTCATGCAGTAGATAAATAGAACTTGCCTAAGCACAGATTTTGTCAAGCAGACTACCTCCTTAAAGCATGATTTCTGGGGTCAGCATGCTGTGTGTCAGATTTTCTTGTCAGTTTCTGTTTTATAAGATAAATTTATAAAGACTTTCCTGCATTTGGAAGCCTTTCAGGAATCCTAACTCCCCCTGGAATATATTTGAAGAAATTTCTTCCATTTGATGCCAGGCTGCTGGTCTTGACAAATGGCTTTTCTCTGTGTTTTCTAGTCTTCAGGTTGCTCAATTCACCTATTGTTTTATTATGAGCAAAACTTTTCTGGCCAAGGGCCTCAGAAGTGGCTGGCTGGTTACCCCTGCTGAGATACCTTCGAGAGTCTTATTCTCAGTAGTCATTGAGCAACATGAGCTGTTTCACTCTCTTCATCACTATGTCTCTGCTATGCAGACCCCTACATTTCACTGGCCAGGAGTATCTGGGGTGGCTTGCCTCTTGACTGTTACGGGCCTCACACTGTGTCCTTCAGGTCTCGCATGGATTTTAGTACTTCATACTGCACAGAACAAGGCAGCTGAGCCTTTGGATGGAAGCAGGATTTGAATGTGACCTTGGCACTTTCTCTGAGCTATCTGGTCTCGCTAAATGGGCCGTTGTGGATCCCTTTGTAAAAGCAGATCCCTCAGAAAGGGCAGATCCCCAGGCAGCCTGTAAAGACTCTTGCTGCCTAGCTTAGTGCTGGAATTCCTCTGCATCGCCTACTGCATTAAGCAGCAAACTGAAGACATTAAGCGTCTAAAGTGCTGACTGCTATGTGTCCAGGTCCCTTTGTAAGGACATGGCTTACAGAAGAACAGATTGATTTATAGGTCTTCTGGATGCTTTCTAGATCTATCCACCCTCCTGACTATGTCCTAACTGTATGGGGACATCCTACTATTCAGTAGAAATAAATGACAGCGCCTCTGTCACAGAAGGAGACACAACAGGCACCTTTTGCAATACTCTCAAGTCTGTGTGATGACTTTAGCAAATTGTGAAGACCAACTCTGAAATACTTTCTTCTCTTTTGTATTACTGAATAATCCAGATCCAGATTGGCTTTTCTGCGTGCAGTAGTCATAGTGCAAGTGAAATACAGCAGAATACAGAATGATTGGGCTAACATATGTTTAAAAAATACCTTTAACCAAGTAGTAATTCAGCTTTTATTATTCCAGAACTAAAGTTAGAATTGCTGGAACTTTGCCTCCTTATGTGCACATGATGTTCCTACTAACTACAGAAACTTCTCTAGTCAGACTGAAAACATCTTTTCTGGTCTCTCTTCTTCACAATAAAATTATTTTTTCACTGATTTGCAATTCCGATGATTGCAAAACACCTACCTTCTTCTGCCCTCAAAATGTTAGCTCCGTTATTCTACCTAACAGACTAAATGTACATATTTTACAGGAGACTCCTCATCCATTCAGCAGATTATATGGTCTAGAAGAAATGTGTCGCTAAGAGGCAGTGTAAATCTATGTTCATTCTTTTATCAGGTCTTGATTCAACCCCTTAAGAGTGTGACCAGCCACCACGTTGGTCACACCAGGTGACACCAGGTGAGGTGTCCTACAACAGTAGCCCAAACCAGAGTTTCAAACACGTGGATTGGTAATTTTCAAGTACAGCAAATGCTAAGGTGTTCGTGCCAGGGATTTTTACATTTTGATTACTTAGTTTAACTGCAGCATCGTGCAGCATGCAATGGACCTCAGCTGAATGACCTGTATGGACAGAGTTTTCCTGTGCTTAAGTGCATTAACAAATCAAAATATCTACTTCTTGTTCTCCAGTGTAGCCCAGATATTTATATTGCACTGTTGCCTGCAGTATAAACTTTTTTAGAATGTCTTCTCAGTGGAATTTTTAACATGATTTTTTTTTTAATGAAGACTTTTATGTTAGCCAAAATGGAAATCTTCTTGGCAAAAATATCTAGGTTTAGGTCTGTTTTTTTGTTTTGTTTTGTTTTGTTTTTATGTTTGTCATTAGAGAAGCTTAGAACTAAAAATATATGAGTGGCAAGCAACCCAAACTCAAACAAACCGGCTAGCTGTCATCTGATTAGCTGAATTCTGTTTTTCCTTTTATAGTTGTTTTGTTGTTGTTATTGCTGATTGTGGGAAACTGGAGAATATTTTGTGAAAGATTATCAGTTTTATGGTGGAAGCTTGAATTTTCTATGGAAAAGTGTAAATGAATTAAAGTATTTGTAAATATTGTGAATAATTTAGCAAGTGTATATACCCTACTTATACTATGCCCATTTTTGGGCTCTCCAGGACAAGAGAGACATGGATTTGCTGGAGCAAGTACATTAGAGGGCTAATAAGATAGTGAAGGGACTGGAGGGAAAGAATGGCCACAAATTGAAGCATAAAAAGTTCCACGGGAACTTAAGGAAGAACTTCTTGACGGTGAGGGTGACAGAGCACTGGAACAGGCTGCCCAGAGAGGTTGTGGAGTCTCCTTCTCTGGAGATCTTCAAGACCCGCTTGGATGCAGTCCTGTGCCACGTGCTCTAGGTGGCCCTGCGTGTGCAGGGGGGTTGGACTAGATGACCTCTAGAGGTCCCTTCCAACCTTAGGCATTCTATGATTCTATGATTCCTAGGTTGTCTGTATAATCAAGAGAGAAAACCTGCTCCACAGCATGATTCTGGGCACATAAATTAGGTTCTTGCTTTGAATTTCCTCTTGGAGAAACCTCCCTCTGTCCCTTGACCATATGGTATGCCCAGGGATATCAGCTTCCAAGCTGGTTGCTTTAATATATCCTTTGTTGATATCGCACTCTGACCAAAAATAAAGAACCTAATTAAGATATTTTCTGGGAGCATTGTGTTGTGTAAGATTAGCTGCATGCATTTGTTAACATAAGTGGGTTGTTCTGTGTGTGCAACTGTGTATTTTTCTGTGTGAGAGAGAAAGAAGGGAAGATTGTGTGAATCATTAACTAAGCTTTCCAAAATTATTCCCTCCCAGAAATGCATCTACTGGCCGTTTCTCCCTACCCATCATCCTGAATTCTCTCTCCATCATTTTAGGCTTTTTTGTTTCTTGTGAGGCATCCTTCTCCCAAAGCATCAGCATTTCTCACTTAGCTGTCTTCTCGTCATCTTAGAGCCCTATGCTTCTCTTGACATAGTCAGAATCTCTCCTTCATGCTTTCATATTGTCTTTCTCCACCTCCCTTCCCTTCAAAACTTCTTTCTACAGTTCCCTGCTTCTCTGTTGCAGGAGCGGGGCTGCAGAAGGACCCAAAAGGTTTTCTAGACCCTAACTCAACCACTTGCCTGGTAAGAGTTGAAAATTACACAAGAAAATGCCAAGTGAAGTGTCCCTGTGGGGTCAAAAAGTTGGGGTAGGGACTGAGCATGGCTTCAGCATAAGGTCTTACAGCAGACAGTCCTCTTGGACCCTGTCATAACCCCTGCCTGGGAAGAGTTTGGAAGAGGACTAGAGGTTCCTACTTTCTTATTTTTAAAGCCCCACCAGATACATGCAGAGTTAGATCCAGACCAGATCTTTGGTCTGAGAGGAGGATGTGAGCTGGCATACAGTAACAAAACACCACCTTCTATCCTAATGTCCCTGAATCCAACGAGTCAGGCATCTTTTCTAAAGAGGGAATTATATTAATTTGACATAATTTATTCTTGACAAGCCTAATTTAGCTGTTTCTTACTATTTTCTAAGTACTGGCAAAATGGTAGTTTAACACAGTTTCTGTTTTTCAGATTTCTGTTTTTTGTTTGCTGAGGGGTCTGCAACTTCCCTATATTTTTGGAGTAGTACTTTGTTCTCTTGAATCCTCTTGCACTGCCCCTATCCTCTACTTGCTCTTGAAGGCAAGCAAAGGCTTTCAGATTACTGCAGCTAATTCCTTATGCGTGCAAGGGTGGATTTCCTTAGGCCCTGATTACTTAAACACCTTTATTTTATCAAACTGTTTTTAACATTGTGGTCTACCTTCCTATACATTGCTTGTTAATACTAAGTCATAGTTAGCTTTTTTTTTGTGAATACCGAAAATAGCATGTTATCATATATTTTACAACTCTGTGGGCTATTCTTCCTCCTGCTTGGAAAAGCACCTCTTTTACTCCTGTAATTTACTTCTTATTGCCCTTATGTCCTTTGTTACTTGACATTCATTTATTCCTTTGTGCTTTATGCTGTTCCAGTTCACTCATCCTTAGTTATGTGCTTTTGCTTCTATTATTTGCAGAAGCCCTTTTTGATATTCTGGTCACTGAGGAACTCAGCACTGCATGCTCAGAGGTTGTATCAAGGCCTTTCTTTCCAGTCTTGGTGGTTTGCCAGTGCACATTCGCTATACTGTCCTTTGCTCACCCACAGGTATCCCCAATTATCCTCCCAGAAGCCTCTAACAGCCATTTGCTCAGCTGGTGAAGTCTGTGCTCCTGAGCTCTGTTATCCCTGTTCTGCTGCTATCATTTCCTTTTCCTTGAATGCCAAACTTTGTCATGTCACTCAAAATTTATCTCGCATTTTTTCACTTGTCCGTCAGTTAGAATCAGACAAAAACTACAGTCAAGCCTTAGCAACTTTCTCCATGCAAAATAAAAAGCTACACTTTGCAGCGCGCACTTGTCCCACTGAGTTATTTGTACCCAGAGATACCCATCTACCCTCAGGGCCATTCTGATATTTGCTCAGAAAAAGCTTATCCATCTTCCTCTCATTATTTAGGTGGTCTTTAGTAGCTTTCTAACATGGATTGTTGCCTTTTTTTTTTTTAATTTTAACTAGATGTTCAACATCCTTCTGACTCACAGGTCTATCTGATGCATTATAGATGAACTTATTCTTTGCGTTTTCTTCCTGTTGTAATAACTTTGTCCATACTTTGGAGTACAAAGTCCATAACTTTGTCGTACCAGTGAGGTGTGACTGAAATTGGGTGAATGGTAGGTAGACCTTTAAGACACAGTCACTTCATTGTGTAGTCTAAATCCAGCCCTGATCTATGACCTCCATGGACTTATACATGGACAAATTGATGTCCAAAGCTTTTACCTTATCTATCTATCTAATCTATCTATCTATCTATCTATCTATCTATCTATCTATCTATCTCTTTGTTTATTTTTGTTACCACTAATAATATGCAGAACAAGAATAACAGTGGGCTATCCCACCAAATTTTCTACAAGAAAGCTTATTTGCTATCAGTTCTGTACTACTACTACATTTCATAAACAGATTCCTAATTTGGGGGTTCTTTTGCTTCTGGTTAAATGTGTACTTCAGACAAGTGAAATCTGATTCCTCATTGAAATGCTTTACCTCCATTGTGAATTTGCCAGTTTGTTATTACAGAGTTATAAGTGATTGTTAGGCTCTGGCATTCCTTTGGTTAGGGACGGTGAGAGAAAATCACTGAAATATTTAATTTCAGAATGATATACCTGCAAATGAATGCCATCGGCTTTACAAATGGAAAGGGGGGCTGAGCCTGCTCCACTCCATCCTCAATGCAAGCTACATCAGACCTAGGCTTATAGATTGGGTCTAAGCAATCTTTCTACCATCTAATTAAGAAATCAAGTGATTTTAACTTTTTTTCCTCTATTAAACAATTATAGAAAGGGCAAAAATATGCCTACAGACTATGACTGGGCAGGCATTTTGTCATATATCTCACTGTAGGATGATTTTTAACCTCTTTTCTATTCATACAGAGCTCATAAGCCATGTTGGGGTTTAATATCCTTTTATTGTGCCAGTTCAGGGTATATTTATGGTGTGTGTGTGTGCATGTGTCAAAGACTCTTTTACTCCCTTTTCATCCTCTTTATTCCTTCCCAGTCATCCAGAGTCTTGGAGAAAGGGTGAGAAGATATACCACCATCCTTCTCTTTATTGAGGCTATATTTAGTTCTGCTTTTCACAATCGCATAAGAAAAATTTCAGGCAAATGCCCTCATCTTGGAATTACATTTATTCATTTTAGTATGTATATGTATTTTCTGTTATCTATATATACTGTGGGATGCTGACAGAAGAATTAAGCAAATTCATAGCTTTCTGTCTTGAGCTTTCTTTTTTAAGTTTTTTATTTATTTATGTTTTTTGGTAAACAAACTTTTGTTTTACGTGATTCTTTTTACTGACTCCACTACTAGACCAAATAAGCTGCGTGCTGCTGGCCTTCCTTATTATTCAGATCAGGCCTAAGGAAGATGAAAGTGAGGAGGGTTTTGCTGATAGTTTGGGGAACTGAGGCTGAGGTATGCCTAGACTGGCAGGAAACTGTAAACCTTTCACAGCTTTTCCATTTTGGGAGATGGTTGCATCTGGGAAAAGAAGGGAAATGTGGACCTATTTCAGCACACATATATACTGTTTCTACTTGAAACAGAGTTTGGTGGCTATAAATGTAAAAAAGGAATATTATGGCTATAGATGACCCCTATTCTATGTCAAAAGTAGGAAGAGGCAAAAATTTGGATTAGTAAGGCAAGCACTGACAAGTCATGAGCTCAGAGTGAAGGTGAAAGTTGAGACGTAGTTCTGTGTCCTGCTAGGGACTAATGTTGTACTTCTTGTTCCCCCACCGCCCCGCGTCGTACCTAATGGGTTCTGAGTGGAAATTTCATGTCATAACACTTAGCCATGGAGGCATTACACAACCGTGCCTCCTGGGTGCAAGCCCGGCAGCTGCTCTGGCAGGCTTCAGGCATCATGGTGATCCTTATCAGTCTCTGCACTATGCGAGCAGCTAGAGATCCCTGCGTGCCAGGCATTGTACAAGCACCTCGGAGGAAATCGTTCCAGGCCGAAGGAGCCTATGGTCCAAATAGCCAAGGCTGACGAAGCAGCCAAGGCTGATGAAGGTGTGGGGAGGTGGCATGATTTTCCCAGCTCGGCAAGGTGATTTCATAGCAACACTGGGAAGAAAGTGCCATTCCCCGTGTTTCAGCCCAACGTCCTGGGCAAAGGGCCCACTACCTCTGCTGAAGCGTGGGAGCATTCAAGCACTGCCAGCCTTTACAGTCCTAAGGCCAGGATGAAACCCTGCGCAGAGGAGGATTTCTTCTTACTCCCGTTCTCTTGCCCACTCACTGACAAGCAAGCACAATGTAGCCTATGTAATACCTGAGGGACTCAACTTCTCAGAAGATGAGAGGAGGAATGACTTGCAATACTGCAAGTGCTTTGCCTCCCTTGGCAGTATAGCCCTCATGCAGTGTCCTGTGGCTGTCCTGTGTACTCAGATAGACATCATAAACCATGGGAATGTTTCTATAGCCAACAGCAGTTTTATTGTATGCTAAAAATTGTATTTTCGTATAGAGTTTGTAGATACCCAGAAGGTTACTTGCTTTGTAGTAAAGCGTATCTCATGAACAATTCTGCTTTGGGCTACAGACCATCAAAGTTAATTTTTTATTTTATTTCTCTCCCTGAAACCTATGAGAGATCTATGTATGAAGTAGACTCCCTCAAAATAGGGTTGCCTTCAGGCCCATATGTGTTCGTTATAAAATGCTGGAGCATGAAAGAACAATATAAATATAATTTGATTGCAAAATGTATTTATTTTTCCTGGCCTAACTTTAAAATGGGACAAAGTATTCGTCATATCCAAACATTCTAAGAACCACTTGTTTCAAAGCACATAACCCTCCAGCCTGCTCACTCTTAATCCAGTTTAGATCACTCTGTATCCAATCTGGAGCAAAGATACTGGCTTCAAAAATTCTCCTTTGGCTTCACTGGACTTTGTTCTGGGATATAAAGATCAAACCTTGAAGAGGTCAGTATGAGTGGCAAAAACAGGCAACACGGTGACAGCAGTAAAAGAGCACCTTAATGAAGAATAGTTCTTTAGTCTTTGAATTTGTGGGGAGAGTCAGGGTTTGTCCCATGTTGTAAGAATTACCTCTTTGCAGCGTATTATGTGTTTGTTGGCTGAATACAGGCTGAATAGGATGTGAAGCTGCTTGTCTAATGGATGTTTCTGGAGAAAGAAGGGAGTATTGTTGGGATTGGCTTGAGCAATGCTAACCAGCTCTGCCATCCCTGAATGCAGCTTTGATTTGTGTCTGGGTGGTAGCTTGACAATGCTGAACGCAGGGTGGGCCTACGGCTTGCGTGCAGGCATAACGCAATGAGTTCTCGGGGTTCTTTGGAGATATATGAGATACTTAAACCAGATTGTTGGAAAGCAAAATTACATAAAAGTATCACAGAACCATCTGGAAGGACAGTGCTAGATGAAGAAAGAGCCACATCCCTAATGACAATGGATTTTACTGCCACCCAAATCATAACTTAAGACTTCATGATATGAACCATGCGTATTTTCCAGGCTAAATTTATTTGTAATTCTCGCTGGGTTTTGCTTCATTAGGCGTCTGCAGCAGCTGTGTGCCTGACTGGTGGCCACCTGCTGCGTGCGCTGCCACCACATTTTGTGTGCCTCCTGCCAAGGCAACAACAGACCCTCCCTGCTGCTTCTCCTCAGGGTCTCCTGAAGGTTCAGGCAATGGTCACAGCAGGCTGAAACAGTGGCGATTTTGCCATTGCCTTTGGAAGGAGCAGATTTGAGCCTCTAAATTGCAGTTCTTTATATATAGCACCCAGTGCTATTTTGTCTGGTAAACATTTGGAATAAGTGTGGTTCCCTGTGGCTCCTCCCACTCCGTCGCAGGACTGGGCTCTTCATGTGCTTGTGAATATCTCCCAGATGCTGCGAGTTGGACAAATTTAGAACTCAAGATGGGATGTGGCATCGTAGCACGTAGACAGGATTTTCCTAGAGGGAATGGAGAAGCATGTACTATACTTGAAAGAGTAGGTTGCTATGCAATCCTCTCCTCCTGCCTTTCTGCTGTGAGAAATATTTCCCTTTGCATGACCTCCGAAGTGGTCGTGACAGGCAGGCAGGAGTACACAACATCTAAATTTGGCAGAGTCCTTGAAAATGTATCCCATTTTGTTTGATAGATGTCCACTGAGATGGGAAAAAACTTTCCCCTTTCCCTTAGGTTGGCTGGGGACTCCAGCAAGCCTCCTCTAAGGGAAGCCTGATGTTATTCTCAAGTGCTAAAGCCAGGAGGAGTTATTTCTATTCTCTGTTGAATATCTGAGCAATATTTTTAGAGGCTCAACCAATACATTCCTACTTTCATCCTTCACTACTATATGTTTAATTTGTGTATCCTTGAGATCTAATTTGGAGATCCTATTGTAGTAACCTATAAAGTGATTGCTTTGAAGTTGCACCTGGCATTTCTGAGTCATCAAAGCAATGAGGGCTCAATTTGGGAAAGAGCTGGAATGTGCTTCTCATTAGTTTAATACAAACATTTTTGTATGGTGTGAAGGGGGACAGGGAGGAGACAGTGGAGGGAAATGGATCTGACTTCTTGCTGGATACATGGCTTTTACTTTTTCTGATGCCCCTGTGTAGTCTGAAAGCATGCCTGGCTGCTTCTTTTCCACCCTCTTGGTTTTGCAGGCTTTGTCCTGTAAATCCTGCAAGGATTTTTAGCCTTTTCCAGCTCTTCAACTGTGTATGCACTTGTATCACTGAGGCTAGAGCACCCCAGCGGTAAATGGAACACTTCAGTGAAGTCAGAAATTCTGTCTGCGTTAATAAAATAAGTCCATGGAGATTTGGGCTCAGGCACTGCAACTTGTTTGTTTAATTAGCATAGTTCCTAAGGAGATGGTGGCAGGGGGCACCTAGCACCTCCTAAATATTTCCTGCACATGTCACCAAGTCCCTAAGGGCTAGGACTATTCCTGGCAGGCAGTTTGAGCAAAGCCACCATGGTTCGCAGGCTAAGAGGTTTGAAGTATAGATGTTGCCAGCCCATGTCAGTTGACCTCAGTGAAGTGCAAGATCCTTGCCACTGTGCACTTTACTAGCACAGATATAGCCAGATACAATTACTATCTCAATAGCTGAGACTGTGATACTGAAACTCTCAGGGTCTCTAATGGTTTTCAGGCTCTTTCATGGTTAGGTCCTTCGTCACAGGCCTACCCCTCACTCCTTCATCTGGCCTGCTCAGCAGGCAGCGACTATGAGTGATGACTACTTCTAAATAAGATCTTTTTTCTTCCCAGGTGATCAGAGAGTGCAAACCCTGTTGATATATGATTTGCCTGTTTTGGACCCAGAAAACCATCTCTCCCCAACAGTGCAGATGCAGCTTTCTGCTGCAAGCTGGTTATCGGCAGGGTTGCAGCGATGCTGTCTGGCCTTGGGTCCTGCTGTTTCTCTTACTAGAAGCAGCAGTGACTTTGTCAGTTCGGGACTGGACCGCCAACTCTCTAGCGTTTCTGGGATCCTTCAAGATGAAAGGCACTCCACGTGGGTAAGTTATCATTATTTGTTATTATCCTCTCACTGATCCACTTTGGAAGACAGATGTGCATTCTTTCCCCCCCTGAGAACTGATGAAACATGAAAATCACTTCTTAGATAAAAAACCCCACAAAGTCAACACAATACATTGTGAGTTATTTGGTTTCTAATCGCTGAAAATGAGCCAGGTCAAACAGACACAGCTCCTCTGATAAATTGTTATTCTTAGAGATTTCATTCTTGCATGGAAAAGTACTGAGCTGGCTCTCTGATCTCCTCTTACACTGTCATCAGCATACAGCAGCGGGCCAGTGGAAAATTGGAGAAAACCAGCTGCATGTAGAGTGTTAAGGGCATTATTTTTAGATGCTTCATTTCTTTCTGACTACACACACTTCCCTGTGGAAAACAAGGTTGTCTGTCCTAGTGACTTATTGGCAGCTGCTGCATTATGCACGGTGAAGCTGCTCCGTAGAAATGGGATGCTAAACAAAGTAAACGGGAGGAAAACAGATCCATAAACTGGTGTAGCACACAACATGAGAGCAGAGGGAGACTTGAGAAGAGAATTCACAAGAGCCTTTAGAAAGTGTGCAACTCTTCTGTCCAATGGAGAAGTGAGTTTGTGGGGTATAAGTCCAGTTGAATCTCCCTCTTTCAAATGGGAAATTTGCTTTTTTTTGTGATATTTGATAAGGGTCAAAGCTGAATGCCAGCCTTCCTCACAAATACCGATCTGCTCTCACAACAAGGCAGCTAAAGAAGGAATTCCCAGTCCCGATCTGCTGAGGGTTATAATAAAACTGAGAAGCTTGATGGCTCTGTACAGGAATGGGGGCCATAGTCTGAAATGTGCTCATGCTGACTGCAGCCCTGCCTCCTGCTACCTCCTAAGGGTGGTCTGCCAGGTATGTTAGATGCGTGTAGATATGCAACCCATCAGCCTGCTGAAAGGCTCAGTCTCTCACTTCTTTCTGGCCATGGAAAGTCTCACCCCAGTGGCAGAAAGCGAGAGGAGCACAGCCAGACTTGCCTCTCTAAGTGCAGGTCATCAGGTATGTGTTGGAAGCAGCAGCTCCTATGAAGAAAGGACAAATGTGAAGTCTCTGGGAAGAGGACAACAGGGAGAATCTCTCTCTGACTCACTCAAAATCTCCATCTTAACAGCCCGCACGGGTCCTTCCAGTTACAAAATTTTCCTCTTTCCTATTTCTTAAGGAAAATAGGAAGGAGTGGGGAAAGAGTAGAAGGAATGCCACAGATATGTGGCTGTGTTGGCTGCAGATCTGGGGTTATGGGACATCACGTGCATTCTGGATGGGAGAGAAAAAGCCTCTACTTGAATTTTCACTGGTGTCAATGTTTCACATTTTGGATGCATCTTGTTGCAACTAAGATAGATAGGTAGGCTGTCACAAGCATACTTTTAATTGTAGGCCTGGGAATTTTTTCCTATTTGACGTTGTGGTCTCCCCACACCAAAAAAATGACACTGTCTCAGAGAAAAATGCTACATTTTTTGCCTGACTTCTTAGGGAAAAAAAAAAAAAAGCTAACTTCTCTGTTTTTCCTTGCTGCTAGTTCTTGGGACATTTCAACACCTTCTGCATTGTTCATTTTGGAAACACATTTTACCTCAGAGAATGCATCTCTGTAAGCATCCTAACAGCCAGTGGGGGTGAAGACAGGGAGTGCTCTAAACTCTCTTGCTGCCCTTGGAGGCTGTTTTAATGTCGGACAAACTGAAGAAGAGCCCAAATGGTGCCAGAACAGAATGATGCTTGTTACTGAAGATGTAACTATCCTCTGTTTTGACACCATGTCTGTGCATGCATGTGTGATATGGGTAGGTCTCATAGCATTTCTCAAAGTGTAGATCTACCCACATTTTACTTTCTTTTTTATTTTGGCAGTCTTGAACCATTTTAATGGGTATTTCCTGGGTCAAGTATCCAATTTAGGTTGAAATTTTGGGGAAAAATTTGCCTAGTTTGATCAGTTAAATCATTTTCATTGTTGTTTTGTTCATGCTACATTAAAACAGTCTCACAGAGGTTTTGCTGAAAAATTTTGGTGCTTCAATGCTTGTGGTTTTGCAATAGGATGCCATAGTGTCAGGGGCATGCCTTTTGCTCTTTTTTTTTCCCAAGATAAATTGCCTGTATTTGGCCTGCTTAGCAGCTCTTGAAATTTGACAATCACATGTAGCCAGTCGTGATTTAGAAAGCTTGGCACCAAGGCATACTTCAGACAAGGATTCAGAAGCTGGGGAAGAGTTTATTGGTTATAGCTAGGCAATGCTGTGGTGCTCAGTGCGTGGATTGAGAGAAACAAAGCTCTTTTATGTGCTTATGCTGGAAAGCATGATGGAGAGAGTTGTCTGGTATACTACAAAGTGAATATAAGATAGGCTTGGGGACACAGGGGTGACTGAGCATGGAAGGAGACAAGAGACTGGATCAATGGAAAAGTGGAGTTAGGTCTTCACAAAGTACCTGCAGGCTACAATTGGCTAGGGAGGGCAGCCTCAGCATGGGAGATGGCTAAGATTAAAGATAAGGAAGCAAACTGAATTCATCCCTAATGCTATATAGAAGGATGGCTAATACCACCTGTATTTACACGGCGGTTTGAGGATACTCACCTCCTCCAAGGCTCAGCCTCCAGAATGAACAGAAGTCATGCACAGATTCAGACTGGTGTTGCCTGGAACCCTAACTGGAGAGCTAGCACACCATTTTGGAGAAGTGTGCAATCTGTGATGCAGAGGACAGGAGGCAAAGAAAAAATAGTCACAGAATCACAGAATGGCTGAGGTTGGAAGGGACCTCTAGGGATCATCTAGTCCAACACTTCTGCTCCAGTAGGGATATATACAGCACGTGGCACAGGGTCATATCCAGGTGGATTTTGAAGATCTAGGTCATCAGATGAACCCAGCCTTTTCAATAGAGTCCCTCCCTGCTTCTTGGGACAAATGTCCAAGATTCACGAAGTGATATAGTTTTTGGATGGAGAGAAATAGCACTGGAGGAGTTTTATCCTACCAGAGGTCAAAGCCACTGCTCTTGGTGACAGAAGTCAGTAGCTCCCTCTTCTTGTTCCTCACCATGTTGCTGTGCGGGCGGCCAATGCCATAGCAACTCCAACTGCTGTGTGTGCGTGATGCTAAATGCAGAAATACTGTATTGCTAGTGTCCTGTCTGTTTTCTTCTTGTATAGATATCCTTTCACTCCTGTTAACTTTCCAGTTTGAACAAGGGTCTGCACATATAGCTGGAAACATTGCCCCACTTTTCCTCCCTCAGTGACTAAATAGTGGCCTGGAAGCTATTCCCAAATTGATCAAAACCTTTTTTCCTCTGCAGTGCTGACCAAATAGATCCTCTGTGGTCACCAGCTTGAGCTTAGAGTTGGCAAAGAATCTCCACATAGCAATTTCTGTCTAAAAAAGTAAAAAGAAACCTTATTTATTTAGATGCTGTATCCATGTCCTGTCATCCTAGAAAGACAGCAGTATTTCAATGGACTGAGATATTTCTGGAGCTCTCTGCCAGAGAAAGGGTCTTAAAAGGACCAATGTAGGGGAAATGGGTTCACTTACTGAAGTTGAAAGATGGAGGAGATGATTAGTTTTATTTTTGGTCTTATGGTGGTCAATGATGTTAAGATAATGCTTTTGCTGTTATATCTCCATGATAAATACTGCAGACTACTTTTGCGGATAGAATACCTGGAAGCTGCTCTGTTGTTGAGGTGCTGGAGAGTGTTCTCTTCATTATTTATGGCTTTGCAAGTGAAATGTGGGCAGTAGAGAAGCTGAGAAATATCAGGGAGGCCTGCATGCCTCAAGGTTATTCTGATTTGTTTAGTCCCATGTTTTATACACACTGGGGACAGATTGTATTTCCTTTCTCTTTTCAGTTATTTTCTCTGCCTTCACGAAATCTCAGGAGCCTCTACCATTTTTATCCTAAGGGCAACCTCCTGCCAAGAGTCTGTTTATTGTGCCTGTGTCATTATTTACAGGCCTAGTGTCTGCTTAACATGTCTAAGGCCTGGTTCTGACTTGCAACTAATGTATATTTACACCCCTATCTCGTTTAATCCCCTTCTGCCAGGCTCACACACTCAACTGCACAACCGCAGAATAGATTTCTCTCTATTTGATTGCAGTGTCACAATGTTCAAATTCAGAGCTGTGGCTTATCCAGCACCTCCTAACTGCAGACCTGGAGAGCTCACTGGGTAGGGAGATCTTAAACTACTTGATTTTATGATTTGGAAACACTCCTGGTTTATAATTCTGGGTTTGTGCAACAGCATGTTGAATAGAAGCTCTCCTGTGAAGCCTTTGCTAACCAATGGAGGCAGCAATGTGATTTAGCACGTTTTGAGGAGGCACAGAGGGCACTGAACATGTGATAAAGCAATGGGCTGTGTCTTCATGGGAGATAATATAATTTGGGAGCTGCATCTAAATACTTCTTTTCTTACTGTGCTGCCCTGATGTTGGCAGCTTTGCCCATACAATCCAGGCAGTGCTGCCATCATGGTATTAATGTCTAATTTTTCAAGGTGAACTGCAGAGAACAGGCAATAATAATGCCTCTTTATTGTGAATTGCTTCTGCAGAGCCTCACTCTTGGGAACATGCCTCAGCACAGTCTATAGACTATCTCTGGCACATCACTGGGGATTGTTTCATGCATATTTATAAAGCACTTAGAGATCTTTCAAGCAAAGGCACGAGACATACATGGTGATATTTTTAAAATCTGGTGAGTACACTGCTCGTAAAACTGCACACTGCTAAGTGTGGCCCAGCAGAGTCCATGTACTGAAAGCACAGAGCTTGTAATGTGCAGTGTTCAGAAGCTCTGAAAACTAGTTATGTAGAGCAAAGCACTGGGCACATACACCTCCACCTGCATGTACGTCAGTGAAGTACTGCAGGGGTCACTCACCTTTGCTATTTGAGAGCTGTCGTCTGAAAGGAAGTCTCTGGCTATTTCTCTTCCTTCCTTCCTTTCTGTTATTTGGAAATGCTGTCTAAATCTGTGGAAAAGTGTTAGTAATTAATGGCTTCCTCTGAATACAAGTGGTGACTATTTCTGGAGCAAAGGCACCATTCATAGAGTCAGATGTGTGGGAGAAGATGAACCCTTGGTTTCCATAATCACTGGTTGGTGGGAGTCCCTCTCCAATGACTGTCTGTGCCTGTTAAGAACCGACTTGAACCAAGTGTTCCACCTTTCTGACTATGTGATAACCCTGCACATCTTGCCTACTCTATACTTAATGTAGCTTAATGTACCAACTTAATGTACCAAGTTCTGTGGTCCTACCTTGAAGCTGAGCACTTATGCGCTACTGAGTACTTGCTTCTGGAGGTGTGAGTACGTTATGCAAAGCTGAGCAGCTTCAGAAACATATAAACTGTAAACCAACAGAAGCTTGAGCTGACCAGTGACAAGGCTCCTTTTTTTGACTATGACTGCACTTTCCACTCTACATGGGCTCTTGCATACACATGACCTCTGGTGAGCTAGTGAAAGATTAGCCTAGAGATAAGATCACATACAGATCAGGTCCCTGAAGTCTCATCTCAGCTAGGCTGTTAGAGCTTACAGAAGAAGTTGGCAGATTGAGACTATGTAGATAAAAGAGAAAATTTAGGCTGCCTGACTTAGATTTTTTAGGAGGGCACCAGACCAGATTTTAGGCCCGTAGTTGAAGAATTGTGCTCTAACTTTTCTGTCATTGAAGCTAAATGTCTAAACTGGTTTCTATGGGAGCTATTATAGTCAAAGAAGTGCCAATTACTACCACCTGACATAATGTTTTCAAAATTCCTCAGCAGTGAGCAGCATCTGATAGACACAAAACTGCTGATTTTTACAATGAGCTCATTAACCTTCATGGGGGAAATTTTTTTGGACAAAAGTGTAATGACTTAGGAAAAAAATATGTATATATATCTATCTAAACTTAACGAAGTTCTACGGCTGTTACAATTGTTCATCACCTGTCAGATTTACCCTATACTTACAACAACAGTGTTACATAGATTTTCAAGTATTAGTCATGGTAGGAGACAAAATTAAGTCTCAGTTGCTTGCAGCATGTCTTGATGGCATGTTGCTCAATTTAACTTTTTTAAGCCCCACAGGTCTCTGGGAGATTTCGTTGCTTCGTACCCATCCCATCTTTGCAACTGCAGCACACCCTTGCAATGCCCACATTTAGCCCTGGGTCTTGGCAATGAATTGGAGAGCTAAAGTCGGAACTAATCTCTAGCATTTTGCTGGTGACAACATTTTTGGGGGTTGTTTAATCTCTTAATCCAATGTTGGTGCTCTCTGTTTTGTTTTTGTTGTTGTTATTGCTTTCTTTATTCTGTTTTAGGAGATGATTTAGGAGAGGTTTATGTTATGGAGGATGAGATTTCATTTTGAACTCAATTAGGAGTGTACAGCTACTTCAGCACTGTCCTCAGCTTCAAACTCTTGTTTGACCAGCAGAAAGCTCTGCTTGCTCTGAGCCAACGAGCTGACGCAGGACTTGTGTCAGTGAAGGACTGACAAGGTACAGCATAAGATGAAGAGGGAAAAATTGATTTGGGGCAAAGCTTGGGAACAAGAGGAAGATTTTGAACAGAGTAGGGGAAACAAGCATGGCCACTCACTCATTGTTTGGGTAGCCTTGTCACTGGGAGCGGCTGCTTGGCTGGAGGAACAAACTGAAAGCTTCCTAGCTCTTTCATTTGTCTCAAGGAGGGGTAGAAAGCCCTTCTCATTTTCGAGGTTTCCCAAAGTGAGTGAAACCCTGCATCTTGAAGAGGAGCACCTGAGGGAGCTGTGGGTGTTTAGTCTGGAGGAGAACTGGGGAAACCTTATTGCTCTCTACAGCTACCTGAAAGGAGGTTGTAGTGAGGCAGGGCTTGTTCTCTTCTCCAGAAGAGATACAGACAAAAATGGCCTTAAGTTGCGCCAGGCGAGATTCAGGTTAGACATTAGGGAAGAATTTCTACATGGAAAGAGTAGTCAAGCATTGGAACGGTCTGCCCAGGGAAATGGTGGAGTCACTGTCTGTGGCGGTATTCAAGAAACGTGTAGATGAGACCCTTAGAGACAGGGTTTAGCAGGTAGAGAGTTGAAGAGTTTATGGTTGGACTCGATGTTGAAGGTCTTTTCCAGCCATAATGATTCCATGATTCTGTGATTTGAGCTGGTGCAGCAGCACTGCTCCAGTCACTACTGATATGGGGTTAGCTTCGCTGACCTCCCTCCCTCGGAAGAGAAATGCATGTGTCAAGCAGAAACCTGCACATGATTGTCTTTCCTCAACAAAGGCCTCCTCTGCCCTTTGACTCCATCATGCCTACAGACACCAGCTCCTGAGGGCGGACGTGCTGGCAGAGCATGTGGTAGTGGTGCGGATGTGCAGCGCCTACCTGCACAAGATAAACGGGCACACCTTGCTCTCCTGTTGGGTTGTGCACACCAGGGCGGGTGTGAGGCATAGGCTTGAGTTTGACTCTGTACTGTAGGTTAAGCACCAGGTACTTACTGTGGTACCAAGGAGGTGAAGGAGTGCCAGAGGCAAAACGTCATCTCCTTCCATCCAGGCAGGGAGAATGACATGGAGGAAAATGTACCTTTGCTGTGAAACAGGCATGTTAGGCACCGAAGGCCACTTATTATTTGGCTTCTGGATAGGAAGCTAAGGTGGTGATATCACAATTCTAGCTCTCTACTTAAGCAAAAGATTTCTAATAATAGAGAACAGAGAAGATTTAACAGACTTCAGAGTTTAACCATAAGGGAGGAAAATTCAGGCTGGAAATAAGGTGCTCTTTTCAAACAGTGGCACTAGAAACTAAACAGGGCTTTAGTTTCATGATCATTTTACACTAGTAGAAGCCCGCGAGAGGAACACCTCTGTCCTTTTGTTGCTTTGATCCTTATTTCCATTCCCACACAAGCCCTGTCTTGGGGATGCTGGAAGAATGTCTTCAAGGCTGTAGGGAAAACTGGATGGTGAATTGATCCTAGTTAGTTACTCTGCCAAAAGAGAAAAGATTTGTTTTAACTCAGATTTTTGTTGAGATTTGATTCACTGTTGTAGCACAAACACTGATATGAGGTAGTGAGGCAAATCAGATGAAACTGAGCAGCTTGGAGCCCACACCTCCTTTTGGGGGTCAGTTTTGCCTTGATGGTAGAACTACAGCCTAATCTTGTTCTAATTCCATCACTTTCTGTAAAATGGAAAGGTAATCTCTTTTGAAAAATTATATTCTAGTTCAACCATGTGGACTGATTCTGTGAAAATCATCTTGTTTCTGTAGTAACTGATGACAAGCCTCATGCTGTTTTCCAAGAGATCCGTTCCCAGTGGGTTCACGTGTGTTCCATGAGCAGAAAACCAGCAGCTGACTGGTTACAGATTCCACATCATCACATGGAGCAGGCCTGCAAGGAAACAAGAAGTCCCTTCTTTCCATAGTAGGTAGAGGAAGCCCCTCTGGTTTGAGTCATTTAAAATGATCCAGAGTGGAGTACTTGAGAATCTACCATCCTCTGCCAAGCATAGTTTAGGAGGACTTCAACAGACCATATTCTCTGGTAATCTGAAGTATGACTTTTGATTTATTAATTTTTAACTCAACATGAACACTCATCTAGTCTGGCTTTTGTCCTTCTTATTTCACTGTGTTACTTTTTTTAGGAACAGAGGTGGATATTGCATGTAAAACACACAAAACAAAGTTAAGTTTTTAAAAACAATCAAGAGAACATCAGTCTTCTGCAAACCAAGAGTTTTTGAATAATGCTTTTATGCTCAACAACAATGAACTATAGAGATTTAAAGAGGTTGGGAAATCAACATTTTCAATGCTTACTTATTCTTTTAGATGAAGTCAACTGTAAAAGAAAAAGTACTTGAGTAATGAATGGTAACTTATTCATGACTTTTTTGAAGAAGAAATAACAATGTGCCTTCTGTGAATATTAAGTAAAAGTAACCTTAGGGGGATGGGTTGGGCAGTGTGAGTCATGCAGGTTTTGAATTATTGATGTTCTACAATTGTCAGCCGTTACAAGCTTGCACTGTATATCTAAGTTCCTTCGAGGTAGGTGGAATAAGTTTCTGCAAATCCATATGTGTTCCACAAAAAGATGCTATGGCAGCATATGATGGAATTTGTAGTTCTGGTGATTTCCGAACTATCTTTCTGCAGAATGCAGCCTCTATTGCAAAACAGCGTGTAGCCATGGTTTTCCCAGGGGCTATTCAGGCACACTTTGTGTGCTCCAGTCCAGTACATTTCCATGAACTACTTCTCATGTGCCTATTTTGAATACTCTGTGATTGCTTTATGAGTTTCATTAGGTGTATCTCAGAGCCAAATTTGATGAAGGTTATGGTGATGAAAATGTGAAGCCTGGGATGAAAACCTCTCAAAAGTTAGGAGGAAGAAGAATTAAATTGCTCGTTGTCAATTTCAGCTGCTTGAATGTATGCAGTATGATATCTTTTCCAATTACACATCTGTGTGCTCTGTTTTCTGTGACATGATGGCCCCTTTTAGTGTGCTTGTCGGACAGTGCTCATTGACTGGGTAACAATTCATTATTACTGGTTCGTTCTCAGCATTCAGTGTGTGGCCCAGGGCCTTATTTACTGCAAACCACCTAAATCCTGCAGAGGCTCCACTGTAATTGATTTCCTCAGCTCCACTTTGATTTAATTTATGATACTGTACAGTATGCAAGCACTACAGATAAAATTCACTCTTTTGCAGAGAGTGGAAAAAGATAATGGTCTATTGAAGACTCTAAGCTCTCCAAAGGGTGGTTGAGAGGGATTCCAGTAGTCAATAGTCTTTGGACTATGGGCAAACTTCATCGCTATGTTTTGTGGATAGTAATAATGTGCAGGCACACATTGACTTTGACTATCATGAGGAGACTTAAGAGGACATCTATACAAGAGTGGCATACATCACATCCTCAACAATAAACTGAGGGCAACCTCTTGCTCCTCTGCGTTCATCTTTTAAGGGACATGTTGGATGTCTTCATATCAGCACTGCTTGTTGGAGGTGCGTGTTTTACCCTTTGCTCTGTGGTCAGAGTGGCTCTGATTCCTTCCATGGCATGTTAAACCTCACAGTGAGCACTTGTGCTACTGCAGTGCCAAGTGCTAGACACCATCTTCAGGGCACAATGGTGGGGAGGGGTGGAGAGGACACGCAGCAGGACCTGTTGACCAACTGTGCTTCTGCGGATCAGCATATACATGAACAGCTGTCTAATAGATGTGATATCATTTAATCCTGACTCTTATTGGGCCTACTTTCAGGATTTAGTGTGAGATGATATAGGAAATAGTATGTAATTACTATTAGCAAAAGATTAGGATAAGAATATAAGTAGTAATTTAGCATAAATGAACAGCTATTGCAGGCAGTTTATATCTGCATTGAATTAGATAAGCTTAACAGAAGTTAGGGAATTGAGAATTATCAGAGATGCAGAGAGGATACAGAGGAGCTGGGCCAAAATGTTAGAAGAAATTCTTTGCTAGATAATGAATATATTTTCTTACCTTACTCAGAAGAAAACAAGATCATATGTTCAAATCCGATCATCATACCAAGCCTAGCATATTTTATATTGTTAATCAAAATAATGAGGGATACTGAGACTGTGTTCCTCTGATGAAAAACCTGTTTTTTGAGCAAATGTTCTCATATGCGGAGAGCCAAATGCTTCTTGAGACTTAGCTACCAAACCGAAATAAGTTTGTTAGGATTTTTTCCCCTCTTTAGGTAATTTGTTGCTAGAGCTCTGAAATAATTTATACTTTTGGTGCAAAGATCTCTCATCTTGAGAGGCAGCCTGCCGCCTTCCTCCATCTCTGACACGTGTACAAACAAACTGCCACGTGGCCGTGGCTGGTGTGCAGCAGGCAAAGAAGCTCTGCCCATCTCTGTTTTACCCTCCTCTGCCTGACTGCCAGCTGTGGGGAGACAGAGAGGGGTCTTTCAAAGGAGGCCGCCCTGCGCAGTCACCGTTCCCTGGCTGTCAGCGAGGGCTGCGGCAGCTCCTGATAGTTTGAACACACAGTCTGCTTAAAATAAAGTGGCAGGGAGTTTGCGACAGTCCTAGAGTCTCTTGGGAAACGCCAATGAAGCAAATGGTTCAATGCAAATAAAAACAGACAGGTCAGGAAGAAGCTTCTCAAGCAGAAAATACCAGGGCCAGAAATACCAGCTGAAAAATGCGCACTTTTTTTTTTTATTATAAAGTCTATACTAAATTAACCTTACTGGTTGCAACCATTTCCTCAGCTCCCATACAGCAGTCTTTTTTCATTTGCTGTTATGTTTTGTTTAGATTCAGAGGTTTTCTGGGCTGGGACCTATCCGTTTTATGTGATTATAAAGCTCCATGTATATCTTGGGAGGTGTATGAACAGTAATAGTAATTTAATAGCTGAAATGCTACAGAATATGTACTTCAAACAACTGGAAGATGCTTGATGAAGTATATATTTAATGGGGGTCTGTGTGAGATAGGTGACAGAAGATCATGTGAACTCTCAGATTGAAGTCAGTCATATGATGAAACTGTTGCCACTTTTATTAAGCCATTGAGGCCCTCCAAAGAGCTAGTCCTTCCCACTCATCTAAGGTGTAAGCCTGGAGTGCTGTACGAATAAAAATAAAATACAGTTGAAAATGCCTGCTTTTTGCTGAGGAAAAATGACATTTCTTGATAAAATGGGTCAGCTGAAAAGTCTCTGGAGGTAGGATTTGTCTTACTGTTCTTTAGATGTCCGAGAGTAGAAGTCAGCATCAGAGCTGCCCACCCGAAGCCTTTTTTTGCCCTAATTTAGATACCCGCTTGAGGGTGGGATGAATCATGCTCTGAAAAGCACCTCATTTGGATGAGGAGGCCTAGCTTATCAGTTGGTGACTGTATCTACATTTGGATAGATTAACCCTGACTTGGAGATTTTAACACATGATGGCAAATTGATTGATATGAAGGAAGAAATTTGTTTCTTTTTAACTTTTACAGCAGGATGAAAGCTCTTCCATTTCTGGGAGCAATGCTTTGGATAATATTGCTCTTCTGGATCTGGTGCTTCCAGATAAGATACTATAGGAAAGACTGTGCAAGTTAAAACCTATTTTCTAGTTTTGTGTTTGGGAATACCATAAAACCTGTCATAAGACTTGACCTCATGGGCTTGTTAAGCTGACTCCTATCTAGAAGTCTGCCTGTACATGTCAACATAGGCATGACGTGAAGCAGTTTCCTGAAAAGGACAACAAAAACCTGCTGTTGTAGTATAGAAAGGTCTGGAACCAAGTTTTCTGAGGCATGATCAGAGGTTACACACTAAGAGATGCTGGGTCCAGGGGTGTTTGATATAGCCTGTGGAACTATGTCACAGGACAGGTTTTAGGGCTGGAGGTGCCACAGAGAGTATGTAGGGATGGATCGGCTGTAGGGATGGCCGAGAAGCAAATCTGGAGAAAGTGTAATGATCTGTAGGAGCAGTGACATTGCACAGCGGCAAGAGTCTGCTGCATAACAGTTTAGAAGGTACAAAGCCAGTGTGAAGCCACCAATCTTTCTTTCTCGTTTTCTCTTCCTCTCTACTGGCATCCCACTGCTCCTGGGAAAAGCAAGCCCAAAACTGGCCACAAGGCCCTGTGGGACACTCCTGGCAGCACGTCCATGGCAAAAAATCCCTCTTGCCTGAACTAGTTAGCGGCAGCCGCTGTGCACAATCTGACCACGCAACAGTGCCCATGACTGCTCTGTGACCTGGCTGCGCAAAGATTTCACATCACTATGGATGGAAAGGGCCTTGGCCTCAGAAGAGGTAGATGCAGAGGAGAATATAGAGTGTGATATTGAGCTGTTTATGGCAAGGCTTCAAGCAAAATCTTTAATCCACAGGCAGCCACCGGCACAGATAAGGCAGTGGGTGTGCCTCACTGCCCTCCATTAGGATGGCAGGAAGAGCAAGTAAGAGAAGAGGCTTGGTCAGAAGCTAAACCATGACAACTGAGGTATTTTCTGTGAACTGGAGGGTCTAAAATCTCTGTCAGTCACTGTCCATATGAGAAAAAGAAAGCCAACAGACAGAAACAGCTATGGGTGTTATCATGAGAAAAAGCAGATCTGACAGAAGGGGGAGACTTAGTAACTGCGAGCAAGAAAATGTTCTGCTGTCATTCGTTTCTACTTTGTTCTGGGAAGCAGGACTTTGTGGGCATACTCTGTAAATAGGATCTCACCAGAGAATCTCTCTGATGTTGTCATTAAATTTTTCCTCCTTCCATAAACAAGTCTAATAGAAATGAAATCTAACAGTATGGTAGAACATGCCCCTCAGGATAAAAAAAAAAGAAAAAAAAAGTTACTTAAGTTGCTTGAAGAGGAAAATCTTGAAAGTATGATTTGAAGCACAGTTTTTATTTAGATCAGGATGTAGGATAAAATGTATCCATATTTGGCTCAAACTCTTGACATGCTACTTGGAAGAGAAAAAAAAGGGGCCCCAACTGAACTGAGGACCTGAGAAAACTTAGGCTCCTGGCATATCCACATGAGACTTTCCAAGATAAATTAACAGCGGGCCAATTTATAGATACTCAGCTGGACTTAGCTTTACAGACCAAGATGTGAAAGGAGACTGAGAACACTTCACATAGCTGTGGTATTTGCCAGGGAAACTGAACCTTTGCTTGGAGCAACCCATCACGAAAGGAAGCTGACAAAATTTGGAATCTGATTGCTAGGAGCTCAATTAGTCAAGACTGCTCTGGTAGGCATCAAAGACAATTGTAACTTGGTCTATGGTATTTTCCAACTCCTGGAAGCATTATTAAATTTGGTTTCAAAAACAAGAGTGTAATGCAGAAATCCAAGGAGGCTGCTCAGTTAATTGCTGGTGGGGTGATGAAGAAAAGCTGGCTAGAAGAGGTTTTTTATAAGTTTAAGCTGGGCCAAAAGAGAGAATCACAGTTGCCTAGTGAAAGTTCGCTGGAATCAAGCGAATGAAGGAAAGCTCAGGCCGCAGAAAATTGCTTGCACGTTTTGGTTTGGATCTGGGAGTGGTGCAGGAACAGTGAAAGTTTGTCTGCTGAATGGGCAATGAGGCTATGAAGTGCAACACCGCAGTAGACAACAGCTCCAACATAGCACTTGTTTGGCCTGTTAGTAGCGCAGGAGAGCACTGTCCTTCAAGGCTTTGATCTCTTGCCCGCATCTTGGACTGCCCCAGCGTGTTTGTGAAGATTATTTAAAGTTCCTGGATGAAGCTTTAAACTGGCATAATTTTCTAATAATCTGCAATCCACCGTGGCTTCTTTTTATTGTCACAGATGAAACACCTAAGATCTCAGGGTGGGAGAGGCGAGGGAGAGAAATCCTGAAAGTTCTGGTTTCTCCCAGGGTATGCAGTTTATTTCTGCACATAATTGAAAATTGGCCATGACATCTGCTGTATCTGTCAGACACTAGCACAGACACTGGCAATTAGCAAACTTTCTCCTGCAGTAGCTGAGCACACTGTGTCGTCACCGCAGTGGAGATTAGAACCAGGAGCCGTGGGCTCTGGAGGAGCCACCCCAGCATAGTATGATGCAGGGGCCCAGAGGAAGCCTCTCTGTGTCCCTGGCAGTGCTCAGCTCACAAAAGATGAACTTCAGCTATTTTCTCACATCCAGAAATCCCGATGTAACTAGATGTCCTTGTAGGAAGTGGGAGGTCCAGACAAATGAAAGATTTTAGGCATTCCTATTTGGGGAGCACCCCCAGGGAAAGACTGTTTGAGTAATTTGTTTGTACAGTGCCTAAAATAAAGGGACCCTGATGCATAGTGTTAAGGGAATAGAAATAACAACAAGAGTAGTTTTCCCTTTTCAGAGGGGGCTTCTTGCAGGATGGATGTTGAACACAGTAGGCTGGAATTTGACCTATGACAGACTGGCAAAGCTGTTTTTTTTTTTTCTGAGTTTGTGTGGATAGACCCTTTTTGACATCTGAACATGACTCATGCTCAGCCAATGTCGAAAGTGAGGAGGAGTGTGAGAGCTGACTCTGCCCTTGGATACGTGCAGAGAGGTTTCCATTGAAGGTGCAGGGTGGGACATGCGGATCCAGTTGTGACTGCAATTTCTGAAGTGCCGGTAATATATCCTGTCAGCTCTGATTACGGAGTGAAACAGCAGGTTGCTGATTTCCAGACCTGTGATATAGCTTGTGTTTTCCCCCATGTTGCAGGCAGGAGCTATTCCTCTTTTTGGAGGATTCTGGCAGCCATGGCTTTGCACAGCTGCTGCACCTCCAGAGGATGTGCGTGTGTCATGGGGCATTTGCTGAGACGTGAAGGCACTGACTTGAACCGGAGCTGAGCACTCTCTGTTCCCGGCTCAGCCTGGCTCCCTTCCGTTGCATCTGAGGAACGTTAAGTGAGGGATTCAGCTGCTAGGAGCTTCTGCTTTGTTCAAATACAACCGTGCAGCAAAGTCAATAAGTGTTTTCAGACCACGTGTCCTCTGTAACGAAGGTGACAGGATGTGTGTTGCAGTGCATTGTCCTCCTCCCACCCGCAGCCTGCCCTGTAGCATGCCCTGCTAAATACCCAGTGAATCTGGCTTGAGAAGCAACTGCCCTTCACACCGCAGGGGCAGTGGGAGCAGCACGCTCTCAAAGACAGCTGGACCCGCTGGCATCGCAAGGTGCTTGCGGCATGTTGTTCTGATCACCTCCCCGTGAACCAGGGTACCTGTGAAAAGCCCTATAAATACCTTGCCCAAGGGCTGGCCAAACCTCGTCTTCATTTCGTAGGTTTTGCAGTCGTGTTTTTTGGGTAGTGCTGTGGGCTTAAGAGCAGGTGCGCTGCCGCCTAAGGTGTTTGAAAGGTCCGTGCTGCCTTCAGCGAGGGAAAATTGCCGTGTCCTCCCTCTTCCTTGCAGTTCCACTCTGCAGTTTACCCAGCACTGGTTCCACAGACGACTTTGCTTGCTTTTTTTCCCCCCTGATTGTTCTGTCACTGGATTTTTTAATTAATGGCTTTAATATGGCAATCATAATGTGAGGCAGTAACAGAGACACTCTGGCAACCAAAACAAGTGAAAACTCCTGTAAGATTAATGCTCTTTTTCTTTCTCCCATGGTAAAATGTCAGTATTTTAGGAGAGAAAATGATTTCAGCTGTGCACAGAAGGGTTTTTATTTAAGTGACCACAATTTCAGAGTTTCCATTGTGTTCCCATTCGCCCTCACTCTTTCTTTATGAACATACTAGTATCATTTATTTAAAATTCTCCCTGTTTTCATTGGAATGTAGTTAATTGACTTGGAAGGAATATAATCTCTTGAAAAAAACATGCTTACCATGTAAATAGCTCCTTCTCAAAAGGTTTGCAAAAAAAGCAGATTATGTACAAATTCTTCGAATGCTCTGTTGTGCCAAACACTGTTGGATTTGCTTGAATTGGTCAGGTTCTGGCATGAGAACCTGACATTTATATGATTATTAGCTAATGTATAGCTGTGACAGTCTAATTGCTAATGCTCTTAGTATGGCCATAGGAGCTGTTCACAGCAATAGCACAAACCACATGCAATTTGGCTGGTTTCAAGTTTAAGCAAGGAAGTAAAAATTACTGGTTTTCAGGCAAAACTGTTTGGCCCATGAACCTTTCATCAAATCTGCAAGAATAACTTATTTGTTTTTGGTTCCCCCCACCCCCTTGCCTACACACACCCCTATATTATGGATAAACTTAAATGAATGTTGTGTTTTTGTTACGTAACTTCAGGTCAGTGGCTGAAAATTGGGCATATGATAGGTTTCATAGTTACTGATTGACCAAAAACATTGTCTGTGTGTGCATATATAGGCACAGCAATGTATCTTACTACTGTGGCCTATTGTTCATGACATGTTAAAAAAATATGGTCCTTGATGCTGCATGCTTACGACTCAGACCTTGCTTTACTGGGCAGCCTGCGTAGGAGGCAGCCAGCTAACTTTTTGCTGTAAAAGTTTGCGCTGAAAATTCAGCTCCCTTACAAGACTACCATAGAGAAAGCAGGTAAGATTCCATTTCTGGGCGTTACTGCACAGTACATGGTCTTTATGGGTCCAAAGTGGCAGGCTTCTCTCTTGCACCCATTTTCCCCACAGTGCTCTGCAGCTCTCTTGCTCTCATCAAACCCATGCAGAAAATGCTCCCTGTACCTACTGAGGTGTCTCTATGTCTGGGCTGCTGTTGGACGGGCTAACCAGTGGCAGCTGCATGCCTGGTGGCACCACAGGGCCCGCATGGGCACCAGCTTGCACTGCTGTGCTTTGGCCAGAGCCAGCTGTGGCCAGCTGTGCACCTCAGCCCAGCTGGCAAGGTGCTTTTTTCTGGAAAAGAGGAGCCTGGGTGGCAGACAGGGTCATACTGTATCCTCGAGAAGATGAACAGGCAAAGGCAAATTGTGCGGGTGTCTGTGGCCCTCCTCTTCCTCGTGGCTATGTGGGAGGAAGAGAAGGGCAAAGCCACCCTGCTCCCAGGGCTCTCCTCTATCTATCTCTGTTGGCTCTCGGCAGGGTGCTGCTGCTGCTGCCAGTAAAAATCACTGTCCCTTGGATGCCAGCAGAACCAGCAAACACAGTATTTCCTGTCTTTCTCTCTTATGGGTGTCTATCTTGTTCTGTCCGATTCCCTGTTGCGCTCCAAAATTCAATTTTGCCTGCATTGCTGAGAAGTTATTGGCTGGCTTTGGGAAGGAGACGATTCTTCTGCAAGTTGCTGATGGCACCTCCGTCTTGGAGAGGGACAAGACGGAGACGTACGAATTTTTTTTGGCACTTTTTTGTCTGGCTCAGCACACTGCACTTTGTGGCTCATGCTTCAAGGCATGCTGTTCTCCTCTGCCTCATCGTGGGAATGCAGGCTCCAGTGTCTGGGGATGCTGTGATCTCCTCATGAGAACCCAGCACTAGACGTGGCCTCATGAGGTGTAGCCATGTCCTGGAGTGGCTCACCATAAGTCAAAATATAATGGAGAGGCTGCTCAGCGAAAGGAATTCATGGCGTAGGAGCTGCTAGGTTTTGACATGGTTGTTCTAGTTTTGCTCTATCTTTGAAATAGGTTTACTCTACCATACTTTGATCATGTCATTGCTTTTAAGCAGCCAAGTAGCCTCAGGGAAATGAATGGATGGTTCAAATCTGTTGAAAGAGATGCCTGGGAGCAGGGGAAGTGAGAGCACTTGTGCTTCGGTTCTGCTAGACGAGGGGTGTATTTTAGCTGAATTCTGCAGTTCCACTCTCCAAAAGTACATAAACAAGCATGTTTTATTCACACACAGAATTACTGTTCTTTTGCACAGTTAGAGGGAGGGAGGCAGGCAGGGAGTGGCTGGACAGAGAAGGGCTTTTTGTTCTCATTTTGCCTTTGGCAAATGCTCCCCCACCGGTCTCCAGCAGGGCCTGCAGGGGAGTCGAGGCTCTGCGATGAAAGGTGCAGCGCGCAGCAGCGCTGCGGCCGGTGCTGCGGGCACGGCGCCCACGCGTGCGCAGCGCGGCGCTAGCCATGGCGCACACACAGGCCCGGTGCTTTCTGCCGAAAATCACCGCTTCCAAAAAGAGATGAAACCCAAAAAAAGGACATATTTCCCTCCCGCAAGCAGCAACTTTTCTAAGCAAATCATTTTTAAAACAGCTTGAGAAAAGACAAGTCAGTTCTACAAGTCCTCAGTGCAACTTTCTACCATTTTCTACCAGGCTCCATTCAGCATAATTATAAATCTTCAGTTTATAGCCCACTCTGTTGACAATTCCCTCTAATTCGAGATACTCTCCAGGTCAAATGCTCAGCTTGGAGATGGAGCTGAGAGCGGCGGGGACGTAGATTACAGATATTGATTTCTAGTGGGATTTAGAAGCTTGGAAGAAATAGCCTTTGCAGATGCTTCAGGCAACCATGCAACATACACGCTCTCTCCCTCCACACACCACCCATAGGCACTTCTAACCCCCTTTACTGCAATCTCTCAACTGTTCCCATCTATAACATGGGGAATATTCCCAGGGGTTATTCCCAAGTTCACAAGAGCAGCTGAGAGTGTCCGATGTCACTCTGAGGGTGGGCTGAAGGCGCAGACGGGAGCACCTGAGAAAGGAGCAGGCACAGAAGTGGCCTGGGGAGAGCAGGATTTAGGAGGCAGGGCTGAGCGGTTTATTGTGGAGGAGAAGGAAACAGGATTGAGGGAAAAGACCGAAACGGATGAGTTAGCAAGGTTGTTATGGGGACTGTAAGGCTGCTGTGGAGGGAGAGCTCCTGGGACCTGAGGCTAAGTTCAGCAATATGTTAATGATTATTTATTAGGAGTATTACAGACCTGCATGGAGCCCGAGGCTGGGACCAGGACTCTGCTGTGTTAGTTCTTGTCTTTCCCGTCCAGAGCTAACAAATCACAAGGCCAACCTTTTCCACTCTGCACTAGCTGTGCCTCTCTTCCCTTCAAAATCCAGTTTTTGTGTAAACCATTTCTAATATATCAACTATTTTATAACTGGGCTTTTGAAATCAGGCAAACTGAAAAAAAAAGAAGGAAACTAGCAATATTACAATATTTTGATTTGGCTTGTCTCTTGATTAATGAACTATTGAGAATGTGAATAATGTTTGCAATGGACATACAGCAAAGTGCTAGCGTTTGTGCTGTTTGACTGACTTTAATGATTTTTTTCTGGGGTAGGTTTGTAACACCAGTTGTGACAAGGGGGAGGCTGGTGCCACAGTAGTCCTGGAAGTCACAGCAATATGCTAGTGGCCCTATTTTTACCCAGGCTGATGCTGCTGACTGTGGGCATGCTCCTTCCTCACATATGCTGTTGAAAGTGCTGGGTATAGAAAAGGGGGGATTAAGGCAGATTTTTTCCCCCCTTTTTAAGCTGCTTGATCCTGGAATCAACATCAGGTTGGTTAGACTCCTGAAAAACTTTTCCAGTGTCAAATGAGCGAAGTTTGCTTTGGTTGTTGAGTTGGGGCAATATGGCAAAATGGCGTCAAACTGCAAGTGTGGCTGCTCCTCTATAAGAACTCCCTGCTAACCAGAAAGGAGCCTGGTCTAGCCTGTTTATTTTGAACCATGGGACACCCAGATCTCTAAGGAGTCCTAGTACCAAGCCTGCTGCTTGCAGTGTAAGGCTGAAATTAGAAGAAACAGTGTCCAAGATCAGCCCAGGTGGATGATATTGGACAGTAATGGAGAAAAATGGTCACTACAAGACTTTCTGACTCTTCATGGACCTCTGAACGCGATAAATCAGTGAAAGAAAAAGTCACTGAAGGCCATTACATGAATTAACAATAAAATAAACCCTTTATCTTCAGCTCAGGAGGTATAGATTTCTGGAGATTGGAAAAGCATATCAAGAAGTTATGATATATGTTTGTCTTGTTCTTATAGTTCTCTCAGGAAATATGTTCTTGGCCTCTGCATGGGACTAGATGGAGATGTGGTCTGAACTGGTACAGGCTGTTCTTAGATTCTTCCATGTTCCCAATTTTTTACTGGGCTTATCACACCAAGTCTTTATTAATCATTAAAATGTTCTGAGTAGAAAAGCCTGTCAAAGAAGCTAATTAGCATTATTAATTATTATTAGGACAATGACAGGTCTTTGAGACCTCAGCTGTAGTCAGTCCTTGTTTTGCTAGTCTCTATATGTGTTCATAGGATGCATGTTGTGCAAAAGAAGAAAATTAGAAACTTAACTGTATATTGCTGCTGCTGTGCAAAGGAAATTTCTTTTGGTGCTAGCCTTGTGAGACTGGAAGTGGATTGCCCTAAAGGGTCATAGCTGCCCATGATGTTGAATGGATGGAAGAAGAGAAGATCAGACCTCTTGGAAAGTTGCATGGATTCCTTGAGGGCCCCAGATTATTGTTCTCTGATATTTTTATGAAGAGAGAGTATCCCTTATGCCTTGTGGGCTCTGGTGTGATGCTGGAGGACAGCTTGCAGGCTCTGGGGAGTTTGCCTGAGCACTAGGAGACCTCAGCATTGCCCAGGGTTTCTCAGCAGGTTCATTTGCTTGGGCAAAGCAAGCAGCCACCTTGGGTGCTAGGTAGGTAGAGAAGCAGCAAAATGGCTCTTGCTCTGCTGCCCATGGTTTTGCCAGAGTGCTGGCATGGTGAGGTAGGTAGCAGTGGGAGCTGCTATGTGGAGCAGTGATTTCTGCAGGGAGGCTGCGAGTGCTTAATGCCCAGCTGGGTGTCCTGCCGCGCGGCAGACCTAAGGGTGATTTGGGAAATGCAGACAGAAGTCTGCGAGCTTGGCTTGGCATGTCCCTGTTGTGCACCCCAGTGCCTACCCTGGGTCCCTAGATACTCAGCAGCCTTTGCAGCTTTGATGAGATCCCAGCAAAAGAAATTATATGGCTCTGTGAAAGTTTGGAAGTCAGTGCTGGCATATTGGGATGCAGTTTCCCCTCCTCTGCTGCAGGCTGGCATTTACTATTTGGAAAGAAACTGCAGCAATAGCAATGAGAAAAAGCAAGTTCCCTGCACTTTCTGGGGACAGTGTGCCCTTACTCAGCTGGGCATGTGGGCAAACGGGTAAAACTGAGCATGTGCTTATGGCCTTTGCTTAAAGATAAGCACATGCCTAAGTGCTGTTCTGAAGCAGAGCCCTAGATGCCACAAACATCGGTCAGGAAGTGACATTTTTCTTGCTAGAGATGTGCTTGGTCTCTCTTAGTGTGAAGTTTTAAAACTCCATAATTTCTCTAATAGGCTTAATGCAATAGGGCATATTCTGCTCTTGAAGCATGTACATAGATCCCGTAAAAGGCAATGGAAAGTACATACAAATTCAGTAGTTGCCCTATCCTATAAAGTCAGCTTCTTCATATCAAACTAGTCGAGCACTTTATTCTCCCTTGCTGATTGGTTTGCAAAGTACAAGCCAGCTTGGCTTTGCTCAAAAAAGACTGTCCCCAAATTATGATTTATAATAATCTAGATTTATTTCATTTCATCTTTAAATTCATGTCAAAGCAGGGGGGGTGGTAGTAGAAAACAAACATTTTTCTGAAACAATAACAAGGACATCGTTATGATAATTGCAACATAATTTACTCCATCAATCACATAGTTGTGTGGGTTTTCTTCTTTTTGCTAAAAAAAAGCGAAGGATAAATGGTTAGAAAGCCATGAAAAAACAAAACAAAACAAACAAACAAACAAAAAACCCTCATGAATTTTTAGCCAAATGTTTGTCTGTTGTTAATTATAAGAATCTGAATCTGCTGGCTGACTTATGGCTATCTTTCCACAGAGAATAGCAAACCATATGCCCCTTAACTAGTACTAACCTGCCAAAGTTATGTTTTTTTGCTGAAAGCAATCTGGAGTGGCTAGTGCACTCACTGCATCTGTTTTGCAGATTAAGAGAGAGGAGCACAAAGAAAACTATTGTACTCTTGCTTTTTTTATTGGCATGTCATGTAATAGCCAGGAGGAATATCACAATGGTTAAAAATCGAGATGAAAGTGATGGGAACCTGGCAGGATTATTTTTATTAAATAAGTGTACCAATTATGAGCCTATTAAAACAGGTACTAAGGCCTGGAAAATATGTGACTCTTACATTCCTTTCAGTTTTTTCTCAGGTCTATTTTTGTACCTTGGTAGACTTCCTACAAAATGCTACATGTATGCACAATTAAATGTACATTGTTTCAACTTTAGTTGTTGGCACTCGGATTTGTTGTTCTTTAACAAAGGAAAAAGCATATTTTGCACAAATTTTGTTACTTTACCAGTTCGTCAACTGTCCTGTGAATGGCTATTGGCTTGACTTTTAATCTGTAACAAAATTCTTGCAAGAAATTGTACTGTCTCACTAAGAAATATTTCTTAGCCCGTTAAATTTGACCAAGGGGGAAATTGCAACATCACTTGCAAAAAAAAATCTTTGTTAACTTCAATTTATTGAACTGCTGCTAAGCATCATCAGTTCATGACAACCCAACGAGAAGAGCCCTAGATGTTAAGCCTGCGAGCTTCCCTCATGTGAATTATCCTCCCTCCTGTATCAATGAGATGGCAGAGCTCTGCTCGTCTGAATATTGGGGTATGCAGGTCCCCTCTTCCACCTAAGCAGCCTTATGAAAGCCAGTCTTCTCTTCAGTGAAATGAGCTCTTTACAGAAATGAAGGGCCGTAGTTTTGTTTGGTGCAGGGGTAGATTCTATATTTGGGTCACAGCAGTTCTGCTAACCCAAATTTCAATCATTTGATAACTTTTTGCTAAAACCTGAAATGCATTCTGGATTAGTATCCAGTCTTATCTTCTAGGTAATCAGCAGTGGCCTAGTTTTAATTTTTTTGAATTTGATACATGCCCTTAAATACATGCGTACTTGAAGCAATGACATGCTGACCCTTACAGTTAGGTTTGTGGTAATGTGCATGGCTGGTGAGGGTTGGTAATGTGCACAGATAGATTTTTCAAGATTGCATCAGTGAAAGGAGAGTGAAGGTTAAATTTTCCCTGAAGAGCTTCAAATAAAAGATGAACTCTGTGGTTACGGGCATTTTCTTCAGCTTATTTTAGTATCATCTATCCACTGTATCTTTTCAAGGTTTTTGTGTTCCTTATTGCGTTGATTCTTTAGCACTGCATGCATTTGAAACGGAGCACAAAGTAACAGAATAAAAAGGAGTTTTTCCAGTTCATTCCCTTCCTTCTCCTCAGTGAGACCATGAGTGGATGGGAGATGTACTTTTGTAAAGGTCCTTTGATTTTATCAATGAATTTCTTTCTTGTTAAAAATGAATGAATGAATTTCTTGTTTGGGTGACAGATCTGAAGTGTGTCCAGCCTCCAGCAATTTTCCATGCATTTCTGTAGCAGTATCCCACAACCAATGATAACTTGCAAAGGAATGAGTTGCCTTTTTTTTTTCTCTCTTACACTTAGCAGGGTGACAAGAAGTTGTTTAGAAACCTCTAGAAAAGCTGTCACTGTCCTGTGAGTACTGACTTTTGATGACCCTCTGACTGAAGCAAATACCTGCTCTCAGCTGCTTTTCCACACCAAGCCTCATCTCCTTCTCCTGTGACCTCTCTCCTCTGGTCTCTTGTGCCTTTGTCTTATAAATCCCTCTTTCTTGTGATTAGGATGTTTTGTTTTCACTGGAAAAAGAGCAACAGGCATTATTGTTTTCGTTGCTATTTTTACCTGCTGGACATCCAGTAAACCTGTGAATAACCAACATCTCAACATACTCACCCTTCCAAACATAACAGGAAGCTCCCACCCCAAAGAATCAAAAAATAAGAGCAATACTATAAATTCCAAGCAGCTGTTGGACCCCAGGGATGTCCTTAGACAATATTAACCAGTCTTGAAGGTGGGTGACCTTTGAATATGTTGGTTATGCTTAGCAGCCTGACTAATGCGCATACCTGTCTCTCATGCTTATTTTACCTGTTAAGAGTACCCGCTGGGGAAATACGCTTAAATTGCATTAGAGCTGTCTCCCATCATTATGGTAACCAGTGCTTTACATGTGCCAAGGTTTTTTTTTTTATGTCAAAGGATGTTGGAAGTAGGCTTAAATTACTGTTTTTCCAGGGTTTGAGCTCTGCGGGCTCCATAGGCTGGCCCAAGCTGGGCCAAGCACACCGTCCTGCCCTGGAGGCCTTGGTAGAACCAGGGGAAGGAGCAGCATGGGGCTGTGAAGCAGGAGGTCAATGAGCCTGGTGAGGAGCATGGCTTGTGCCATCCTAGTGGTCACTCAACTCCTGTGGTCTAATGAAAATAATTTAATTTGCTCCTTTCTCTAAAAGAAGCTCTGAGTCACAGCACTGAGAGGCTTGCATGTGTTGGTGATGGATTGTGGTATGTCCTCTCCAAAGACAGGCACATACAAGGAGACTGGGGAGTGGTTCTCCTCTGTGAAAAAAGGAATTGTGGAGGACACAAATGGGTGGTTATTTCATCTACTTTATAAACACAGAAGAATTGTTTTCTGAGGCACCTCTTTCATGTGGATTCTCTTGGGTTTAGTAATACCCTGCAGTTGCATTAATGTAATGTGCATCCTTCACCAGTCTGCTCATTTTCATGAAATGTGGATAAAATTAATATCTTTGAAGCTTCTGTCGAGTTTTGCAAATTGGCAAATGTCAAGTTATCAGAGAGAGTGGGTAGTTTATATGACTGCAAAAGCCTTGTTTTCTTAGAAAACTAGAATAAAAATTTCATTAATAATAATAAAGAATTCATTACCTGCAGCAGAGAAATTGAAGTTAAGATGATTTACTGGTTTAAAATTAGGCTCAATATATACACAGATGTTTCATAGTTTGTGTAAAAAGCACACTTTTTACAAGATGTTTTCTCCTCTCCCAAGTTCCTAGCATAATTTTTTCTGAGCTGTAAATTGACGACTGCATTCATTTTAAGAAAACAGAATGATACATTGTGAAACAGGAGGACATTTACAGAAGGTTTTGTAAATTTAAGGGATGTCTTGAACTTCCGGAAGGAAGGAAGGAAGGGAGGAAGAGAAAGAAAGAAAGAAAGAAAGAAAGAAAGAAAGAAAGA
>VWPW01026692.1:442632-530075 GCA_013389825.1 Crypturellus undulatus
AGAGAGAGAAAGAGAGAGAGAGAAAAAGAAATGAAGAAAGGAAGAAAGAGAAAGAGAAAGGAAGAAAGAGAGAGAGAGAGAAAGAGAGAGAGAGAGAGAGAAAGAGAGAGAGAGAGAGAGAAAGAGAGAGAGAGAGAGAGAAAGAGAGAGAGAGAGAGAGAAAGAGAGAGAGAGAGAGAGAAAGAGAGAGAGAGAGAGAGAAAGAGAGAGAGAGAGAGAGAAAGAGAGAGAGAGAGAGAGAAAGAGAGAGAGAGAGAGAGAAAGAGAGAGAGAGAGAGAGAAAGAGAGAGAGAGAGAGAGAAAGAGAGAGAGAGAGAGAGAAAGAGAGAGAGAGAGAGAGAAAGAGAGAGAGAGAGAGAGAAAGAGAGAGAGAGAGAGAGAAAGAGAGAGAGAGAGAGAGAAAGAGAGAGAGAGAGAGAGAAAGAGAGAGAGAGAGAGAGAAAGAGAGAGAGAGAGAGAGAAAGAGAGAGAGAGAGAGAGAAAGAGAGAGAGAGAGAGAGAAAGAGAGAGAGAGAGAGAGAAAGAGAGAGAGAGAGAGAGAAAGAGAGAGAGAGAGAGAGAAAGAGAGAGAGAGAGAGAGAAAGAGAGAGAGAGAGAGAGAAAGAGAGAGAGAGAGAGAGAAAGAGAGAGAGAGAGAGAGAAAGAGAGAGAGAGAGAGAGAAAGAGAGAGAGAGAGAGAGAAAGAGAGAAAGAAAGAAAGAAAGAAAGAAAGAAAAAGAAAGAAGTCTAAGAAATTTGGATTTTTTTTTCTTATAGACTGCAAATAACCCTTCTAGATCCTGGTTCAGCAGGATATGTACACATACAGCTAACTCTAAACAATCGGCAATTTCCAATGAAGATACTCATATGCTTAAAGTTCAGATTGTAGGGTTTTTACGTTTTTAAAGTGTTTCTTTAAAATTATGTAAAACAAAACAAAGTTAAACCATAAAAAAAAAAAACAAAACAAAACTGAAAAGAACTGTGATACTCTTCCAAACAGCTATGTTATGAGAGAAGTTAGCCAATTATTAGTGGCCAAATTAAGCAATCTATAATTTAGTCCAACCTGATCTTCATCTTCTTCAGTTTCTAATGACTATGCATGGGTTCATGAACTGCATAGGGGAGAAAACACTGGATCTATCATTCTAAATTTCACTTGTCTTTCAGTGGAGACACTGTATACAACTCACATCTGTTTCAGCTTGATTATTGTATTGTTTTCATCCTTCAGGAAAAAATCTAGCAACTAATACTCATACTGATCAGAGAAGTTGTCCCATATTTATTGAATGACAGAACTGCTAAGTCTCTAGGAGGGAAAAGTATCACAATATTGTTCTATAAGAATTTGTCAGAGCTGGAAATTATTTGCATTGCTTCAAAGCCTCACATACTGTGAATGCTACATTTAGACAATGGCCAGGCCACTGTTCACGGACTGAAACATGGTTCAGCTTTTATACCGTGAGGGCTTCCCCTGAAACCTCCCAAATCCTCTCTGTCCCAACATGATCCCAGGATGTCTGGTGCAAGGAATCCTAGCCAAGTGAACTGCAGTAACTTCAGCCGCATTATCCTAGTAGGCAAATCAACTGGGCAACAGTTAAGGCCCAGGAGAAACCTGTAGCTCCTATAAAGTGCAGAACAAAAAGGTGATTTTTGCTGGATCTTGTGTTGGATGTGAGCTGCCAGCAAGGTGGTGTGGCCAGGATGTGGGTTTGGGGACTCAGTTGGCAAGACCTTCTGAGGAGCCTTGGGCAGCCACCACACCTCTGTCCCTCCTTTTCCACACTCTTGTGTTCCCTTGTATTGCAAACCCTCTGAGACAGGCTGTGTCGCATTTGGGCTGGTGGTGCAGTGCTTAGTACAGCAGGGACTCCCATATAGTTGCTTCTGTAATAAGTAATAGCTGGTTTTATCTAGAAGACCTATCTAGGGTAGAGAACTTAATCTAGTTTTATCTAGAAGACAAAACCCAGCGAAGATCCAGCGTAGAGAACTTAATCTCTCACAGAGGCTCAAAGAATGCTTTGGAAGAGGGTAAGGTATGGATATATGCCTAGGAGGAAAACAGGAAGAAACTTACAAGGATTATTACATTTTTACACAAAATAATGAACTTAACCCAGCTTGTCCCTTCAAAGTACAATTACAATTGTGTATATAGAACTAAAGAATGAAATAATACGCACTACTAATGAAGACTCGTAGCCCCTGGCCTGTGAAAGCAGAGAAAGGCTGCATGCAGAGGGGCTCCAGTTACATTTAGCAAGACATGGATCCAACGGACACCTCATTGCCTCGTGTTACACAATTATCCAGAGACAGATGCTAATAGACAAATATTGTGCTGCAGGGGTATAGCGAATGCGCTGTCACATGATATCTTCATCTGCTTCAACCCTTGGGTCATAGCTAGGAGACCAGAGCTTGCTGGTATGTTTGGCACAGATCTTCAGGCTACTTTTTTCTTATTTTTCATATTCTCATTTTTTTGGCGTATAAATACCTATGACAAAGAAACTTTACTTAAACCCAGAGGAACTGTAGCTAATGACAATTAAAAATTCCTAGTAATGTCTCTTGAAGTGTCTTTTTGTCACCTCAAAGGCAATGAGTGCCCACTGAAGTATGAGGCTAAAATACTGGTTTGAAGCAAAGGAGGCTATCTTGGACATGACAGGAAAAATAACTCTGCTTGGTGTGGACTTGAGGAGAGTTGAAGATGGTTAAGCATCCTAGCATTCTTTGGGGGGTGTGCATGTGTGTTTGTGTGTTTGTGCACATACTCATTTTATTAACCATGCAGGGTAAAAAATCCCACAGCATATGATAAAATATAGGGGAGAACAAAGAAATCCTTCTGCAGTATGAAAGGGAAGGAAATAGTGGTGTGAGGAGGATGACTTTACAAACAGAACATCCCCAAAAGGATGGAATTAAAATAGAAAAGAACAAGTTATTTCATATGTAATTATGTTTCTACAGCTGCAGCTTGAGAGTCCACAGGAGACATATCCTTTCCTGCAAAAGAGGGTAGAGGTCTTCAGCAGTTTAAGCCTGGGTAAAGGGAGGAGCTAATGTCATTGCAGCATGAGTAGCTACTGGGCACATTTTGTTATTGCTATTAATATATATTAGTGCAACAGTATAGCTGATGTATGTTTGTTCTTTCTCGCAGAGACTAAGAGAGACCTCTGATATCTCAGAAAATTTATACCAACCATATGCAAAAGAATAGGGAAAATCCTCTGCAGGATGCACTGATGTGTGATTAGCAACAGAAGACCTGAGAGGTTTGGTATTTGTTAGCTGCTGGCTGCAATTGCTTGTTAAGACACACTACTAGTTCAGAAAAAAAAAACCCAGGTTCATGAAGTACAATTATGAACAAATACTAAGAAGATAAAAACATTGGTGTTGTGATTTTTGGCTTATTTCCCTTCCTTATTCTGCCCCTTTTCCCAGTTCTCAGAAATGTTTCTGGTCTCTGTCCAGCAATTCATTTTTTCTTCACATCTGTTCATTGTTCGTTTGTGTTCTTTCTGATTCTGCCTTGAGTTTCCTTGCTTTATTCTCTTCCTTTCCTTTTTCATTTTTTTTTATTTTTGTTCCTCTTTCTCTCTTTATCTGAATTTCTTTTTCTTTTTCTTTTTTTTTTCTTTTTTTTGCTTAGGTTTGATTGCTTTTATGCCTCTGTGTTCCTCCATCTCATTTTTTAGGCTTTATTCTGGTCTCTCTCCATGATCTCCTTATGTACTGAGAGCAGAGTCTCAACTGATGTCATTTGTTGTAGCATTGTTGACTTCACCAACTGCTGAAAATTGCTACTAGTCTTGGAAATACTCTATACTTTGATTTTTATTTTTTATTTTTGAATAATTTAGGAAGTTGTAATTATTTAAAAAAAAAGCTTTCTGATACATTTGCAGTTACAATGCTGTCTACTGCAATTCCAACTGAGTCAACTATCATAAATGTTAGAGGAAGAAAATCATGCATTGGGCATTTTATATTTGTTTCTTTTTCCATATAAGATTAGTAGCATAAACTCTGATAAATTTATGGCCATATTTGATTTGCACTGTCTATCTGCTTTGCCAACTTCCATAGCTGTTTCAAACAGCACAATTACTCAATACTTCAGGTAGTGCTTATCTCACCTCTGCATGGCCATTCAAATGTTAGCCATCCAGCCTATTCCCTGGGGATCAAAATAGAGGGTCAATATAGGGAGAAATCTCTCTCCCTTTGGATATTTTCAGTTGCTTTTTGGAGTGCTTTCGCTTGCTGCATGGGAAGCTTTAGCAAGTAACTCTAGTCTATCTTGTAAATGTTTTTTTTTAAGATGAATCTCACTCTTCCCAAGTTGTCTGCTGTGCCCCCTTGCCCACTGTGTCCCATCTGCCCGCTACTGATTTGTCTGAAAGGAAGTTCTGATGCACTTGTGGTGATTCCTATGCACAGACTGAATCAATTATACAGATGTTGTCAGTAAGGCTATGGTTATTGTAGTATTATAAATGCAAGATGGTTCTTAACAAGTAATTTATTTCAGGATTTAGGAACAGCTCATCTATAGTACAACTGCATAAATAAAATACAATTGAGTGCTAAAGAAAATGAGATAAAAACAAACAAAACTCTGATAGAATGTAATTCAGTGTTACACTAAGCTGTAATTAGACTTGCAGTCCATTCAGTTGTATAGTATTTTCTAGTTCTTTACAGTTGGGTCATTACATATTTCAAAATATGTAAGTAACAATAGGAAAGCTGAGATCAGCTGAATTTGGGAGCCATTATCCTTCAGTGTTTGGGGTGCACTTTACTAGGCTGTTTTCTTGAAGGAATTATTTTGGGAGCAAAGTAATAGTTCTTCTGGAAGGTTAGTTTTTGAATAGTATAAAAAATATACATGTTTCAGATGGTACAAAAAGCTGATGCCTTTTCACTGGGTTCACAAATAGTTCTCAGAGGAATTGAGGAAAGTCTGAAAAAAAAATCAACCCAGATAAAGTTCTTGAATAACAACAGCACCGACTTAACAAGGAATTACATTATAAGGCAAATGTGCTCTGCAGTGCAGACAATCAATTTCTCCCTTCCCTATTTCTTTCACGGGAACTTAAAGTTAATGGCACATTGTGTTATGGTGAATTCACATAATGATATCACCAAGCTTTCTTGGAATTAATCTTTCCCAAACACACTTCAGTGCAATGCTACGTTACGGAAACTTTCTGGGTGGAAGTTGTGTAAAAGCCATTCTGCTGCAGTGTGTGCTGAGAGCAAGCCCCGCTTCGCCTGCGTGCTGCACTGCCTGGGACGGGCCCCAGAGCTGCGCCTGCGGGGATGGGGCCGAGCTGCTCGTGGCTTTGGGATGCTCAGCAAGACTGTGCCACGTTCACCAGGTCCCCCCACCACAAGCAGTTAACCCTCTGGGTTTGGCAAATCTATATTTGGGAAGCATATATGGCCAAAGTGTACACTGCTTTTACTAGTTCAGACTATGCTTTAATTGAAAGGGGTTTAATAGGCATAGTTTGCATCAGAACGTAGTGTAATACATAGTCTATATTTGCTCAGTGCCCCCCTCCACCCTGAGCCCATGTTAGACAACACCAGCGACACAGATGCTTCTCTGCTCAAGGCTGAGGTGCCTTCTAAACCTAAAACAAGTTTTTATGATCATAAATCAGAGTATCTTGGACTCTGAGATGAAACATTTGGCCTTAGCAGGTACTTGGTAGGTGGAGATCTGCTGATGTAAATGAACTAAAATACCTTTGATCTAGGAATGCTGCTTGCCTAAAGGAAAAGCAAACAAACAAACAAAAACATATAACAGGGGAAAGGGGAAAGACCTGTGCCTCAGTTTGTCCTCAGAAGAATTATCCTGAGGAACGATATCTTGGAAATGAGCCTGACTACACAAGCAGACTTTGCCTCCCCATCATCTGGCACGGGAGAGCATGTGAAGCATTCGGTGCTCCCCAAGGAGGACACATTGACTCCCCAGGGGGACAGTTCCCTGTGGTGATCCAAAATATTGTCATTTGATTGGTTTAGCAAGACCAAGCCTCAACATGGTTTGTTTTGCATGGAGAAACAGGAGACATTATCCTGCAACTGTGGATTTCCTTTGGATTTGGTTGTACTTGGTGATGGATTTCCAATATACAGTTAATGAATATCTGCTTATGTCATTGCTGACAAAATTCCTTCCTTGGAAACGAAGATAATTTTTTTGTTGACTTTAGGCTGTGCCTGTTAAGATTGTAAACAGTTGACATCTATTGCCCATTCAAAGTATCTAGAATATGAAGGAGTATCAGTCACGTTATCATGAGTACATCTAAAGACTTTTTGAAGCACAGGTGAGCCAGGGCTAGATTCTGCTCCTTCCTGTGCCTTTAGCACTGCTGAAGTTAGTGGGGTTGTGTATGCTTGTGTAACTCAGCAGAATTTGGCCTTGCAGATGGGCGTAGACTGCATTATAAATTAGAACATGATACAATATGTAACCATGACAAATGTTCTATTAGGAGACCAGACCAGACTTCAGTGCCAAACTTGTAATAATTTACCATCTGGCTGGTCAGTTTGGGCTTCTTTGCAGCAAATTGAAAAAACGAAAAGCAGAGATTGTACATTTAATGCTAAGCACTAGATTGCTATATTTGTGTAGAAGTACTTGTGTAGGACTAATTTCAAGCAAACTAACAACTGGAGCCTTGTTCTATAAATACCAAGGCAACATTTTTATGGTGCTTTCATTCCATAATGATCAAAGGATATGAAGTTTATTTTAAAGTTCTCTCCTTACCTGCTGACCCCTCTGCTGGGAAAGGAAAGATGCAATTAGTGAAGGACTGACTTCAGAAGAGCAGGGTTCCATTCTCATAAACAACCGTTTCTGCTGCTTATGCTTTGAACTCTGAATCTGTTTGGTCTGGAGGGTCTTCATGGGAATCCCATACAAATTAGTCTTTTTTTTTTGTGGTATTCCTGTTGCCTTCTACTAGGCCTGCTGTAAGTAAATTGTGGATAATAATTAGTGACACATCCACTGCAGAAAGAGGTAGGAGACACGGGGCACTGCTCACAACCTGCAGGGAGGCTGCGTTGTCTGTGCCTGAGCTGAGCTGAGTGGCTGTTTCTCCTGCAGGAAGGGGTCAGTAAATGCAGCAGCACCAGGCCACCAGAGCTGCCAATGTGGTGGGACTGTCCTCCAGGAAATGGCCGAAGAGGCTGGCTGTAGGAGCATGGATTTTGCCCAGAGCCCCAGAATGAAAGAGTCCCTATGGACATATAAGGTTGGAATGGAGCTAACACATCTACTATACAGATTCCTTCTACGGTAGGTAGAAAGCTACCATTTTCTGCCACNACAACCTGCGGGGAGGCTGCGTTGTCTGTGCCTGAGCAGTGGCTGTTTCTCCTGCAGGAAGGGGTCAGTAAATGCAGCAGCACCAGGCCACCAGAGCTGCCAATGTGGTGGGACTGTCCTCCAGGAAATGGCCGAAGAGGCCGGCTGTAGGAGCATGGATTTTGCCCAGAGCCCCAGAATGAAAGAGTCCCTATGGACATATAAGGTTGGAATGGAGCTAACACATCTACTATACAGATTCCTTCTACGGTAGGTAGAAAGCTACCATTTTCTGCCACTGCTTTGACCTACATGGTCATATTTATTGATCATAACTGTCCCTTTGTCATAAAAGAGAAAAATATCTATGAATATGTTAAAGTGGACTTGTGTTTCTTGCAAAAATGAGAACTTTTGAGAGAGATTAAAGAAATACAAAAGATTTTGGGGGGACAAGCAAACCAATAAAATAATTCCAGTGCTGTACATGACCTGGTTATAGCTCTGTGTGCACTCCCAGTCTTGCTATGCAAGTCAAAAAGAACTGCTGTGGTCTACACAGAGCTAAAATAAGGGCCAGGATCCTTTCAAAGGTAAGAAATATTATTTCCTGTAAAAGCTTTACACATTTTTCACATAGAAACTGAAGGTTCAGCAGATGCATGTTTTGGCTTCCCGGTTCCCCTCTTCTAATCTTATCCAGGCTTAGAGCAGTGAGTGCATGCAGCAGAAAGAAAAAACAAACGAACAAACAAGCAAACAAACAACAACATCAATACAAAACAAAAAGCAAACAAACAAGTTAGAAAAGACTTTGCGAAATGTCCAGGATGAGACTTTTTGATGACCTTAAGCTGCTCTGTGATTGAGAGGCAGCTTCTCTGATGATGAATTATCTGCCTAAGAAGACACTTATTTCAGTGAAACACTGTGAATGCTCTTGCTTCGATTTGGTGACTTGTGGGTCTGAGCAGCCTGGTGCTGCCATGAGTCTGTGCAGGATCACACTAGGCTGTACCAAGGCTTCCGTCTGGACCAAAGTAAATCGGAAAACATGTTTCAGACTCATTTAGATGCAATCAAGGGACATAAAGAGTTATGTTTGCTCTCAATTGAATGGGTTGTTATTTCCAGACAACTGGTTTTAAGTTAGGAGATCTTCCTAACTTAATGGGATAAGCCCCAGTGGTATAATGTCTGAGTCAGGTTTCCTTCAGAGGGGCACATAAGCTCATTCACACAGTTAGTAATAGCACCACATCTGCATTGTCAAAGGCAAGTCCTACTGCTATATTCTTTATATCACCAGAACACTGCTGTGCTTTACAGCGCTGTACTAACCCTTGCTCTGTTTTTTTTTTCTTTTTTCCCCTTTGGTGTGTTCTCATTTAAAAAGTATTAAGAACAACTTGGCAGAATTATTTGGCTCAGCTAAATGCTACAATAGCTTAATCCAGTTTTTATTATACTGAGACTTCATTATATAAAGCAAGTCACTTTGCAGTGAGAAGTGAACCTCGAGGAGTTTGAGGTTTTGCGAATGACAGACAAATTAGGGGATCTGTGACGATGCTGTGTGCTGGCGAACCTTTTACCATTGCAGCATTCATCCATTTTTTTCTGCCAGGGAGTGGTCAATTAAAAGCTGTGGCTAAAGGGAGCCTTGTGTGTGAGGGAGAAAACATTCTGCAGGGCTGTGCTGGCAGAGATGCGTGCCCTACATCGGGTAGGTACACTGTCTTTGCAAACGAGAAGTTGCCTCCCGAGCCTCTTTGCTTCCATGCTGTCTGTGCACTGATTTTCCTTATGCCCACTTCTTGCTCCATTTTCATCATCATTTTTTTTTCTTCCCCTGGTTGAAGGGATCACAGATCCAAACTTCTGCTGAGCCCCAGCGCGGTGGTTTTGCTATGCTAGGCATAGTGCTTCCAGGCACCAGCCTCTCCCCAAGTCCTCAGTGTGTGTGTCCGTCTTTCCCAAAGTATTTCTCTTATCAGTGCCTAGGGAAGCAGCAAAAAGTGCTGCCCTACATTTTGTAGGGAATTTGTACTCTTTGGTGGGTTCTGTCCTAACCACTGGATTTTGTTATGTCTCCAGTGATGGGGATTAAAAGACTCAGTTATTTTCATCCATCAATTTTCTCTTCCTGCGCGCTGAATAGCGTGAGCTCCTTACGCCTGCCATTGCAAGAGTCTTGTTTCTTTTTTCCCAATGACTGCCCCATTCTCAGGCCCTCTTTTTACGTCTGTTTAGCATTCCCACATCCTTCATGAAGTGTCATGTCAAATTCACCCAATTCCCTCAGTGAAAAACACAAACAAATCCCAAGTAGGAAAAAAAATCACTTTGACTTTCCTAAAGTGAAACATTCCCGTTTTTGAGATTCATAGCAACAAACAGCAAAAACAGTGTGCTTGAATTTAACATAAAAGAAAATGGAATTGTTTCCCTTTCACATGGCCAAATATGTTTTCCACCCTCAATCCTTTGGTATACTACAAATAAACGAAGGAAAAGGAACAGGTTTCTATTTCAGGTTGATTTGAAACAGTATGAGAATTTTATTATGAGGTGCTATTTAACTGAAGTGTCAGGAATATGCTGCCTTTCTTACTTTGAGTCCTGGACACTGATTGACTGCTCTATTTATAAGAAACTAACAAATACATCCTATATTTCAGTCAGCTGCCAAAGTAGCCTCATGTTTTAGCCATGGTAGTATCTCTTTAAGTTTTCAGAGGACATGTTTTATTTTCCACGTTGTTACCAAATGGCCATTTTTTTCTCCCAATTTACACATCTTAGATTGCTAAAAAGCAAATTACTAACCCTGTTGAGTAAAGAAGTTTCCTTTGGAGCCAGTAATCATATGAATTTCACATAACACAGAATAATTCAAGAAACACTTTGAAGTTTCCACACGAGGAAGAAAGCCATAGGGCACTGGTCAGTCATATGTTTTGGTACTTTGTTTATTTTTAGAAATTGCCATCAAATCAAATTTTTAATAAATAGTCACAGATTTTTTTTTAAAATACCCCATTACAGTGAGATTTGCACATACCATGTTTTTCCTTCAGGCAGAGAAGACATTGGGGTTTTGTAGAGGCTTCTGTGGAAAGTTTCCTTCCTAGAGTCCAAACTATAAGAGATTGTTCAGCCTTATTAGCTCCCTGTCCAGATCTATTAGGACATTCGTTCCAGGTCTACATGAGGATGGATTGTTCTTTGCAGTACAAATAACTGGAGTCTTGTCTCATCTATTTTTACATGTCCCACTTGGTAGAAACTTGTGCTAATTCCTTTTGATGGTCACTTGCAAAGTCCACAGAAGTGCTTTCCTGCTTTTGTTGTTCAGTGCTAGATGAGCTGGGACCTTCGCCTGGGTTTCTGTGTAGAGGGGAGCAGCCTGTGTAATCTAGTGGGATAAGAAGGCCTGCTAGAGTATCTTTAGTTACTCAACTTCAGTGGCTACCAGCTGCGGCAGTAGTTGAAAATGTGCTCAAGAATTTTGCTGTACTGTGGAATAGCTCTGGATTGATTTATTGGTAGCAATCTGAGGAAGGCAGTACAAATGGGTGATAAGGTAATGCCAAGCTGAGTTCCTCATTTGTGAATTTTTCCTTCTAGATCATGACTTAAAAGTGTTAAGTGTTGTGCAAAAAAAAATTCGGAGCCTGTTTGAGTTTATAGGGTGAGAGTGTAAAATAGCTCTCACTCTCCTAAATCTCAGCTCTTGACAATGAAAATATCAGCACAGGGCAATACACTTCTGGCAAATCTCATGTAGTTGCAGGGAGAGTGAATCTAAATGGAGGAGAATGAAATACTTTGTTAAATAGCACATGAACTAACACTAAACTGAACACTGAGACATCACTACCTCTGTATTTTGCATATTGCTTTTTAGTATTGTTTTTTACTTTCCTATCCTGTAGCGGCTCTGATTTTCATATTATTTATTGCCAAAAAAAAGTTACTTTGATTCAGTTATTATGGAAAAGAAAAAATTTCATTTGGCACTGAAACAAATGTTTTGTTGAGAGGCCAATGTATCAGTAATGCATGTATTGCTTAGTGTGCTGCAGTCATTTTTATTGTGTCAAAGGCAGTCATATCTTCTTTGACCAGATTTTTTTCTGCTGCATATTGCTCAATAGTTTGTTATTTTCCAGATGTTCAGTAATTTATTTTTGTTAATATTTATTCCATTACTACTAGATACAGTAGTCAGACTTGTGAGGGGGTAATTTCTGGGACCATTCAATTTCCTGTTAATTGCTAGTCATTTTTGTTGTCATTATTATTAAAGCATCTAGTAACCCCACCATGATCAGGACCCATTGTGCAAAGTACAATATGTACATTTAGGAGGAGATAAAATCAAGCTGTCCAGTGTAATAATATAATCTCCCCTTTTATTGAAAAATGGTATTTTGTTTTTCTTCTGGCATTGTAGTTTCTCTAGTCCCTCACAATGAAGAAAAAAGTATTGACATGGCAAATTCATTGAGTAATTCCTTTGATAGACTATCCTGAACAACATGCAGCTAAGAAAATACATTCATATCTCACATAATCCCTCTCACATTCTTTTCCAATACTTTTCATCAATTGGTGAGCATATAGTTGTTTTCCTTACTTTATGTTTCTAATCAAGCATGAATATTAGAAAGGACACTAGCACTGTTTTTGGAGATTTTTGGAATTCAGTCCTTCTTCTCAGCTGTTGAAAGATGTATTTCCATGTAGTATTTCTTTACCTCTCTAAAGTTTCCTGTTTGGGTCTGATTTCTCTTCTTTCATAAGATAGTGAGGGAATTTTGCTCCTGTCTGCTAGTTCAAGGCTATCTAAAACCTTGAAATGAAAGGCACTAAAGGAGAATATAGTTGTCACCGTGGTGAGTTGGGGGGTGATCATAACAAATAAATGTGACTGGAGTCCTAAAGTTAGCTCTTGCTGAGCTCTGTGCTGCCAATTCCAAAGCCTTGTTCTTTGGAATTAGCCAGGCTCTGCCCTACCTATCTGGTGACCTGCAGGACACAAACACCCTTCACCTCTACTCTCTGTCTTTAATTTTGCTTTTGTTTTTGCTTAGATATTATGCCACTTCCATAGTTTGTGGCCGTCAACTCCTGCTTCAGGAACATCTCCAGCTGAATCCTATGGTACCCAAGCTGGATTCTGAACAAACATCCATGACAGACAACAGTGGAACAAGTTTTTGTATATTTGTTTGTTTTTGTTTGTTTGTTTTTCCATATAACCTCAGTGCCATGGCTTAGAGCTAGGATCTAAGATTCCCATAGGGAGTCCCTTTGGAGTAAATATGCTGCTCTCTCTTTCTCTCATGGTCATGCTTTGAATGCACAGCCCTTTTGAGATGCAGAGGAAGGAGCTCAGAGCTGTGAATCCTCAGGCCACCACATGATGATGGGAGTTGCAGTTTGCCCATGCTGGGCTGAGCGTAGCTTTGCTGCCTTGCCACAAAGCTTCATACCTACTCCTTTTGATCTGTGCTCTTTCAGTTCTATCAGTGGCACTCACCCTTTTCACACACTATATCTCAATAAGCAATAGTCAGAACAATGTTCATGGCCAGCTCAGCTGTGTTGCTCAGCTTGCACATATGGGCAAATCCATGTCTCTCAAGAGGCATCCAGGAAAGTGGGCAGCCCTGAGCAAACTGCTGCCACGAAATAGCTGCCTTTGGTCTACTTCTGCTGGAGCAGGCTGCAGGAAGTGTTCTCAGCAGAAGGCTGTGCTGGCTGCCCTCCTTCTCCTGAGTGCTTCTTGGAGTCAGTGTTCAGGTATGTTGCAAGCCTGATGAATTGCTCTGGAGGTGCTGGTAGCCATGAGATCTCTTACATTCTCTGTGTTCCTGTGCATTGCCAGTGGGATGTGATGGGAGAGGCTAGCAAACACCCCAGAAAGGAGCTGCGTGAGTCTCTTTGGAACTGGCCATAAACATTAAAAGTCATTCTGGAAGTCTTCATATTTCTGTCCTGCTCCCTTCAATTATCTTGGATTCCAAACCTACAGTGCCAGAAGTGTATGAGAAAAAATATTCCCCCTGGATAAATCTGGTGTGTGTTGACTATTGCCTAGCTAGGTAATTGTCAGTAGGGCTATCACTGAAAGCTAATGGGTGTTTCAATATTCCATTTCTGAGGCAATTTCCTCAGAGACAGTAACTAACTCTATGAAGTGTCTCACTCCGACTCAGTTTGATCCAACAATAAGCCCATTCTGGAGTAGACACTGACGAGTATTTGAAAAATCTCTTGACTTGAAATCATGGTAAGTAACTGTATTAGCGGTGTTTAGCAGGATGGCAAATGTTTGGGTCTTCTCAGATTTCTTTTTGTGAAAGGAACCCAGTACTAAGAGCTTCTTGTGGTCCAAGAAACATATTTTCCACATCTATAAATTTCACACAAGAAGCAGAGCAGTCATGTAGCAGCACAAGTTTTGTTCCCCACAATTTCTCAGTGGTGGTTTTGCGTCCATAATTAAGATGTCTGTTCCTACTGCATAACTTGTTATATTATCTTCTAATGACCTAAATATTTCATTTTTTTCTGTCATGGAACTCAAATATATCAGCATTGCCTCTTAGAAAAAAACAAGAAACCTCATGTCAGGTCTCAGAAATATGAGGGACTGACCTAAAAGCAGGCCTGTATTCAAAAGCTATGATGGGCTAATGGTATGGCAGGAAACACCACTTTGTCCTGTTATTGTAAGGGTTGTAAATCAGACTGGCTGAATTACAGGGCCAAGAAAGGCTACTACTCCTTATCAGACCTGGAGGAGTTGTAGCTTGAATTTTGGAAGAGTCTGGCTGAGGTGGCCACAAAAAATGCGAATGCTCATGAACAGCAAAGCTCAATCTCCATTCTGAGCAGACAAAAATGATAGGAGGGAGTATTGAAACTACCAGGTAAGTGGAAGAGTATTACTTCATCTACCTAGGCTGGAGGAGCGGGGAACATTTATCAGGGGGCATATATCAAAGGGGACTCATTTTCTGCTCTTTAGCTTCTGACATGGGCTGTGAGCATACAGGTATCATTCCTGCCCTACTACTGAAAGTGAGATCTGCTCCTAAGTTTACCTCTTGCATTTCCAAAGAGCTGATGTTGGCTAACAGTTTGCTCTATGAAATGTGCCTTACAGCTTGGGATCCTTTGAGCTGATCCCCTCCGGTAGTAGGAAATTTTGATCTGGAAATGTGTTCAAGTCCTGTGTTCCTTGTGTTTTGTAGCACACTGCCCAGTGCCAAATGCTTTATGTTTAACTTGTTGTTCTCCAAGAGCTGGGACTAGTATTAGTTTTTGTTTCCCCTTTCTTTTAATTACAAATCTCTGCACATCCAATTTATACAAAGGACTTTCAAATAACTGGTGATTAAAGCAAGAGCTGATTTATACATTTAGCCATCTGGGCTAGACTTTGGGAGCAACTGCTAATACTGGGGTTGCAAGGATATGAAAAATATATAGCGAGGTCATCTGCTTATCAAAATCAATTCAATTTTTAATAACAACAAATAATTAAATTGGAACTTTTTCTTCTTGACATGAATTTCACTCTGGCTTGGAATTCAACTACTACTTGCCTAACTTTGTTCTTCTCCTTTCTCAAATTACCTTCTATTCTTTTTGACTATCAAAGTCACTGAAAGCTATACAGCTTTTTTATCCCGATTTTTTAGGTTTTTAAACTTGTCTGACTGGGTCTGAAGATTTCAAACTCAATCTCTTTCTTTAGGATGCTATACTCCTTTGATGAAAGTTGTAACAGGTAATTTAGCCAAACATACAAGCATACAGACAAATTAATTGCTTAAAATGCAGAGCAATTCTTCAGGTACTTCCCATGAGCACTTTCTTACCCCGTGGTAAACAGGGGTCTTCCCCTTGCACTCAGGGAACATGTAACGGTGGAGATGGAGAGCTAACTTGAGCTTCCCAGGGGAAGAATATGTGTGCACACACAGGCTGTTGTTAGAGAACAGCTGACATGCTGGGAGCTCACCCCAGTTTACACCTTGGCAGCTCTTCCCACTCATGTTCCCTCAGGTACTTTGGGGACCGCACTTTTCCCTGGTTCCTGCTCCTCTCCCCACGCACTGCTCACGCGGCTCACACCAGGTTGTTGTTGGCCAGCGGCTGTGGTGTGCTGCTGCTGCTGCGCTCCCTTCTTCCACCCCCTCTGCTCTTCACTAGCACCTCATTTATGCTGACATCCTCGGCCTCTTCAGTTTCTGCCATGTCCGAGGCAGCTGACTTTCCTTGGTTCCCTTCCCACTCGGAGCAGCAGCTACCTACCTCGCCTCGCTTGCAGCTCAGAGCATTTGTTCTCAGCCTCTTTTTTCCTGCCCAAGAGAGCTGCTGCTGCCCATGAGGACATGGGGGTGATGCCAGGAAGACATAGTGATGTCCTGGTCCAGCTTGGCTCCCCCGCAGCACCTCCCTACCACCGTGCCTGGGAGTTGTGCTGCTGCAACTCAAGAAAACCCAAAGTTTGCTCTGTCTCCTTCCTTTATTTAAGGGCTCCTCTTTAACAACCATCCCGACAGAAAAGCAAAGCATTCTTGGTGCTGTAAACACACTGAACAAGTAATAACTCTTTATAGCTTTGCTGCCCTTGCTGTTAATAGGGAAGTGCTAAGTATCTGTATATTCTTACTTGGCTACTGGCCACCTCTTCTTTTTCTATGGCAGTTGTTTTCTGATCTCAGAGCTGTCTGTTGTAAAACCATATTAGGAATGTTGCGAGCTTTGTGGTAGATCTAACAATCACTATAACTTTTAGTTTATTCCAGCCTCTGTAAATATACTTACAGTTTCTTTCCATTGCAGTTCACTCTTTTTAGTACCTGCCTGTTGCCTATTCCCAGACCTCGTGGGAATTTGTTAGGTGTTTGCTGCAAAGGGCTGTGAGAGAAGCAGGAAAGAGGGTGAGAAAATGGACAGGCAGGAGCACCTGGAGTATGTGGGTGGCAGGGAAGGTGCCTCTGGCAGTAACAGCCTGGTGTGGGAAAGGAAATATTTTGCTAGATTGTTAATCTGTGCTTTCTGCTGATATTTTGGACATGTTTGTGGATACAGTAATGTGATGTGTGGGCCTAAATGGGGCAGAGAGTCTGGACAGGCAACTGATCCTTGATAACAGAGAAGTTCAGGCAGCAGAAGGAAAAAACAGACCAGTGGCCAATCTGCTAATGTGAACGTATAATGATGTTGAACAAGCAGTCTAGGTTCTTTCAGCTGATCCTGAAGCCTTCCTCTTATGCCTTTGATGGTATGGCTGGTGTTACAGGTTAGGACAAGCCATTGGGAATGGCTAGAGTAACTCTGTTTTTTGTGAGAGCAGCCCAGGCAATTTATGAACCTTTAAGCAACAGGAAGGCCTGTTTGCAACCTTAGGAGGAAAGACATTTTGGAAAGCCTGGAGGTAACTGTGAGTGCATGTCATCACCAGTCTAAGTCATTCCCATGCACAGCTAGCAATGAGTCCCACTTCTGCTTGCTGAGCTACTGCCCAGGGATTCAAGGAGAGGTAGGGCTAAACAGAAGAGGGAGAAAATGGCTCAGGAACAGTGGTAACTCCCTTTCCCCTTTCCCAGGTAAATGTCAAGTTCCAGGAACCTCATTTTACATGAAAAGTTTTACTGGTTGACTACACTGTTAGAGAACTTGCTCAAGACTGTAGGTGGGTTTGAAGTTCCTGGTGAGACATTTTCCAAAATCAAAAGAAAATGCGATCCGTTAACATCCTGCTTAAGGTGTTGTGCACTTTCCTTTTTCCTACCCATTGCACGGGGATCTCAAGGTAAGCAAGGATACTCTGGTAGGTGCCTCATATCCCAGCAGCTTGAGTCCCACCAGAAGGGGTCTGGTGAAGGAGCCTTAAGTTTTCACTTGAGAGCCAATTTGTGAATGACTTATAGATCTCTGTTTCATTTGTGCACTATCTGATTGTTTATCTGTTCTGGCATATAAGCAGGAAATAAATGAGTAGTGACACTCCCTTATGCACAAAGTATCAGTTCATCTTCTCCGCTTTAACGTTGCAGAGAGGATGACTAGCATAATAATAGCTCACTTAACACTATTCATTTGGGGATAGCAAGGGGATATTCCTTCTTATCCGGCTTGTCAAAATCTCTTATAGGAGATAAATGTTTATTGTTATCAGGAGGGTTTATTATAAAATATAGATATTGTTTACAATAAGCTAAGGTCTACTTTTTTTCTTGTACTGGCTTTTAGAGCTTTGTTAATGAGAAGCACATTGAGCATTTTAAAGTTAAACATGCTCGGCTGCCATTAACTATACATGAATTGTGAGCATTTCATGCTTTTGAACTTAAATGCTTAAATGAGTGTGTGTGTGCAAATAAATGAAGAGAAAAATAGTGAAGAAGTATATATCATGGCTTTAACTCCTGTTCTCAAGAATGGTATGCAGTCTCTATCAACATATTGGTACCTGGAAATTTCATGCAGATCAGCTGTGCGACTTTCATGTTCTCTTGTATTCCAAGATAGATGCACTGGACTGTTGCAATGCAGCTGGAGGTGATAAATTTGTGCGTCATTCTGACTAACTCCACAGCCAGAAGGACGAAGGGACTTAACAGGACGGAAGCATTTTAAAACATGAGTCATCCAGATGTAGTGATGATTTTCTATCCTAGTCGTGAAGGATCTACTTTCGGTTAGAAAATGCAAACAAGGAAACAATAGATTTACCTCTATATGAAGCTATTCTTTGTGGGTTATAATAGTTGTTATTTCCCAATACCTAGTGGTGTTCCAATATTATTGGAATTTTCCAGTGTTTTGGAAATATTAGAGAATTTGTATATTTCCAATATTTCTTGTATTATCAGAAGTCAGCGAACTGTGCACAACTGCACCCAAAAAAAAAATCTTGACTTCACTGGGATTAGTCCAGGTTAACCCAGTGGAAGTCATGTAGTGAATATGTTATGACTAGAAAAAGAAATTGTCCTAATATTCCCCATGTTTGACTGGATGGGAGGAGAGAAAGAACTTAATTGACTCAAACCTTCAACTGAAGAACTGTTCATTGGGGTAACTCATGGAGAACAAAGGTTGACGAGTTAGTTAGATACCATGGAATCAAAAGCTAGTTTGCTCCCTCTTGTGATGATTAGAAATAGACTGGAAATTTCCTCCCATAGTTGCTTTCAGGGTTTGTTGGCACACAAACAAAACCTGTGTGATCCAGATCCTGATGGCTGAGTTACTGGCTTGGCATACAAGAATTCTGGTTTCAAGTCCCTTCTCTGCCTGTAGCAGAGCTAACATTTTTCATTCCAAATCTTTGCTGTACTTCAGTCTGGGTGACTTCAATTTAGGACTCCACATGCCAAACAGAGTACCACAACCATCAGGCTAAGAAGCATTTGTCTTGAAATGGAAACATTTCCATAAAACCCTAGTGCTGCTGACAAAGCGACCTACTTAGATGAAAAGGCATTCATCTGGATGTATTCTGGCTTTCTCTAAAATAGAGCCATTTGGAGCTGGTGACAGATGAAATACAATTGTGTTTTGGTCTTGCCCTTCACCCTGCTGGAAGTTGGGAAGAGTTAGTGAAGACCTGGGTGGGGACCCCTGAGATCAGCCATGTCCTAGGACAATCTTTAAGAAGGGAAGCACCAAGCAGATTTGAAGTGGATCTAGAGACACTCAAGTGGAGTGAGTGTCTGTCCTTACACTCCCTTCGTTAACACAATCCTCCCATGATACATAACAAGAGGCCACCTCACCTCTTATTGCGGTACAGACTGGCCAACCTTGTGCAGGGTGACCTACTCAAGTGACAGATGAATGAATCTGAAACTTGGCTATTTTATTCTGTGTTTTGGTATTCATTAGTGAGGAGTTGCCTGTCCTAATAATAAATCATCTCTGGACAGATCCTGAGGTCCTTTCTCATTCTGTTTTGGTACAGCCCTCAGTGAGGTAAAAGTGCTGTTGAAGCCAAGATAATTTTCTTCTCTTGGTGGAAAACTACAATGATGTCAGGATTTGGCCTGATAAACTAATGATAATTCTCTGCATTTTACAAGCTCTGTTTATACTATGATCTCAATGTATTTAAAAGACTTTAATCATGCTTCAGTACCTGCGTGTGATCTAGATGCTAAGCGTTCTTGCTAGCTAAGGCAGAAGAAAGATAACAGCTTAATCTGTGGCCATGCTGTACGTTGGTAACCTCTCTTTTTTTTTTTTTGCCTGTCTTTGTGATTCTAATGCCTCTCCTCAATATCAGAGAGCTGAAGAAGAAAACCTGAGGATGTATGCACGGATATGCACGTATTTATATATAAAATGGTGGTTCAGCACATGCACGTACAGATGGGTTTTAAGGAAAAACGTAATGATGCAAAAGGTCAGTTTTAACTTTGCTAAAAGTAGCTAAATAATGCCCCTGCCCTACATTAAACTATGCTGCGATCAAAGAGGGCAGATGCCAAGTACTCGTGGTTTTACAGCTTTCAAATAAATATTGCTCAACTTCATAGAAAAAAAGAACATATGAACAGGGAGAGGATTTTCCCCCTTTTTTAAAAAAATAAAAGTTTTATTTTCAATATTCTTTGCAGGTACAGGAGGATATTACTGCTGCTGCTCCTCAGGATGTCTGCAAGTATTTTGTGAATACCGCCTGACCCCAAATTCAGTTAATTTAGATTGGCAGACTCAGTAGCAGAACCTTTTATGGGCTGGCAGATAGAAAGTTCTGGCAGATCTGCTGTGGAGCTGCAAAGTTCCATACCCAGCTGAAACTTTTTTTTTTTAATTCAACACTGTCATTTTTAAATAACAGTGCAGTTGCAAAACAAATTGGCAGGTACTTACAAACTGAATACTGACTGGGGCTCTGTCTTTTCATTTTGCTGACCAGTGCGCCTGGCCTTCAATTTAGAAAAGCACCCAGTAGTTAAAAAGCACTGGTGAAACCTCATAATGTAGACCTAACTGCATTGGTCATGGAAGGGGAGATAGCCTCCTCTAGCTTGTTGATCCCTACAAACTGATTAGCATCGTGATAAAGGGCATCTTTCAAAAATAAAAGTGTCTCTAAAATGTCTATCCAGCTGAGCATTGGCTTTCTTGGCAAAGTTTAAGCCTTCTTTCCCAGTCCTATATGAAGCTTCAAGGTATCTGGGAATACTGAACTAGAGGGACCTGTTGAGTCATTGACTCTCAGTGCTGTGTTATCTCGGGCAACCACCTCATGTGATCTTTTCTGGACAGTAGATTGCATCAGACACATGTGTGACATCTCTTGTAAATCAACACAGCTCCACTGAAGCTAATCTCTGAAGCCCCAGTTTATAATAAATGAGCACATGGATTTGCAAAAGTACTTGCTGTTTTGTTTAGATACTTGCATTGATGTCACTCTCAGCAGAGTTACCAGAGGCTATTTAGGAGGCTTAAAACAAGTAGAGACACTGAAGTTATCTCACAAAGTAAGTTCTGTATCACCACTGCATGAAGCCTGTAAACTGCCAATCTGCTAGTCAGTTTACAAATTCCTTGGTTAATCTGTCAATAAGTTTTATGTAATGATATGGCCTAAAAGACAAAGTAAAACTAAGTGGTGTGTTGAAAGTTGCCTCTCTCGGGCTTTAATGCTGCATTGGAGAACACAGCTTTCGTATGTTAGGTTCTTCAGATGGTTATCTTGAAGGAAAAAACGGAGCCCAGGAAGCTCCATCTATGAAGGCATTTCAGCTGACATGAGTCAGGATGATGTAGAAGAAGGTGTGCCTCAAACAGCTGTGATTTCTCAGTCATTAGGCCTGAGCAAAAGTCATGTACCTTGTGATCACATGTCATTTGGGTGGGCCTGAGCTGTGCCCTGTTAAAAATACTGTAGTTAGATGATGCACAACAGAGCTGCAGAACAGAGAGTGCCTTAAAACCTCTCTGAGCACCTCAAGTCACAGGACTTTCTGAGAGGCCAAAGAACGACCTTTCAGAGGCTGAAGGGAGTACAGCTGTGCAGTAGGGGTTTCCACTTTTCCGTCAGTAAGCACCACAGATCTTAACATCCACTAAGGCCATGATAGATCCTGCTGTGGATGCTTTAAGGCCAGTGTCGTCGATTGCTTAGGTGGTTTGGTCACTTCTCTGGGGAAGATCTGCCCAGGATATTTACTAGCACCTGCACTTCCTAGTGAGCACTGCAGTAGAAGCCATTGTATCCGATAAGTCACTGGCATCGTAAGTGATCTATTTCTGAATGCTGCTCAGAAACACCAGTCTGCCAGCCTGCTCAGTGGAGAGGGGATCATGAGCATGGTTTCTCAAAAACATTTTTGAATAAACTCTGGGCAGTCTAACCTAGGACAGCAGAGGCAAAGGGCACAAAGAACCTTTTTTCCCCAAAAAAAGGCCTCTGTAGTCATCTGAGACTAAGCAGCTCAATCTGAANGGGAAGATCAGGATATTTACTAGCACCTGCAGTTCCTAGTGAGCAGAAGCCATTGTATCCGATAAGTCACTGGCATCGTAAGTGATCTATTTCTGAATGCTGCTCAGAAACACCAGTCTGCCAGCCTGCTCAGTGGAGAGGGGATCATGAGCATGGTTTCTCAAAAACATTTTTGAATAAACTCTGGGCACTCTAACCTAGGACAGCAGAGGCAAAGGGCACAAAGAACCTTTTTTCCCCAAAAAAAGGCCTCTGTAGTCATCTGAGACTAAGCAGCTCAATCTGAATGGAAGCAGTTGCTCTTTCCTGATATTTAATGTTTAAAAACTATTCCATAATAAGAAACTGTGTGAATAGGAGATATATGAGATAAATAGGAATTAGTCTTTATCTTTCAGTTGGACAGAAGTATTTATGAAACTATATGTGTAAGAATTTTTGTTCAGTAAGCATGGACAAGGTTGAGATTTTGAATACTTACTGAATATTTGTTGTTTTGCCCCCGTTGAAAGAAATATCTGCATGTATGTCAAAGTTGTTACTTCGTTTATACAGATACTTTGGTCTTTGTAGTCATGAAAATTCATGCAGTATGTTACAACCTTGAGAAAAGCTAAGGCAAAAACCTTTTGTTTCATGGCTTTCTCAGAAATGTGAACGTTGAGTGAGTCTTTTGGTCAGTTGCCTCTGCACATTGACCAGTTTAACTGATTTATGGCCACATGGACTCTTTTTGAAATTTCTGGCTAAGAGCATCAAAAGTTCTAAAACAATCTTAGAGGTTTTGAGTCCTTCTCTTCTAGGGAGGGGAAGTTTTTGCGTATGTGGTTATTCTGGGAAAGCCTATGGTTTTCATTTGTCTCCCAAGGGCACTGAGATCTCTTCCAAGCCTAGTATTGAGATAAAGGACCGAAAGACTACCTCAGGAAAGAAGATGCAAATTGGGAGGTGGATCTGCATTTTCTCTTCCTAAAGCTTTTTGAGGAACTGTGAATATTTGGAACTCCATCACCTAGACACTCTTTGCCCTTTACAGGAATCTTTCTTGCAAGTGTAATATGAAGATCTAGCAAAGTAATTCCAGTGCACCCACACAGAGTGGGTGGAAGAGGTATTTGAAAATTAAATGTATTATTTGGAAGCGTCTCTGAATGCTTTGCTTCTTGCTTTCCTGTGGGGAGGAAGGACCTAGTGCCTTTGGTCCTCTCTCTCTTCCCCTCCTCCCCACCTTAATTGGCCTCAGGAACCAGAATTGTCAGGCATTTCTGTGCAAGCAGCATGCTAATGTACTCAAAATCAGTTGTCTTCTGAGAGCAGGCTTGTACTTACTGGTAAAGTAGAATATAAAGATATGCCATAATGCTCAATTTCTTCCCCTTTTCACATTACTTTGATATCTCAAATAAACCCCTCTGGCTTCTCTCTTACGCACGTTATACACTGAACATATCAGCATGCATTAAAACCTCTTTTTTTTTTTTAAAGTGTCTCCATCAAGGGCCTAAACACCACATGCATTCATCACCATCTGACACCGAGAAGGTTTACAGAAAGCCCAGCTTTGCAGCGGGTATCTCTCATCTTGGCTTAGTGTAGAATGAAGCAATCGCTTTTCTGTGTTTTGCAAACAACAGTCAAAACGCTCTTCTGGCTGTTCCAGTACTAGGCTTGACATAACTCATAGTGTAAAGAAGTGTTTCTCTGCCTTTGTCAATGTCCTGAATGTGACACCAAGTGAGGGTCTAAGAAAGAGAGAGAGATTACTTGCACTTTTGAGAGCATTTCTTACAAAGTCGACTAAGTTGCTCGATTTGGAGCCTTAGATATAGCGCAGAATAGGGAATTTAGGAGTGTTTATTCACTGGGATTATCAGGCTAGTGTCACACAGCACGAGAGACATGGACTATCCCATAAGCAAGGGATGAGACTGCTTCAGTGGGGTCTCATTAATGGGCCAGAAAGCTTTGTTGCTGAGGGGAAAGAAAGAAGAACAAAGAACCAAGAAAAATAACAAATAACTAGATCCTAGTAAATTGCTATTGAGGTTGACATGCTGAGATGCAAATTAGATCAAGGTTTCCCTGTTGACCTCACTGCCCAGAAGCATTTAAAGCTCTAGGTAGGCAGAGGTAGTGGCCTTATGCAGTCTTAATGCTGAAAGAAAATTTTGTGGCCTCTGTGACACAGACTAAAATAACCTGATTATTTTGTCCATTCTTAAAATCCAAGGCATTGACCTTCTCAAATATATGATTCATCTATTGCCAGGAAGGTGAAAGTCCAACTATTAATGAGTTACTTCATTGTGTACAGCCTTCAAAGCCAGGCCTCTGCAATCAGCTCAACTGAACACTTTGGACTTCTTCCCATCACTTGATTTTAATCATGAGTCTGCACCTGGTCCAGCTTTCTGTTTGGGACAATATGTTAAAAATTCATTGTTGCACTTTTTTTTTCTTCCTCTTTGAATTCAATGAATGCTTATAGGCTGAGAACTGAACAAAGTCAATGAATTGTGGGGGAGAGCCACAGGCACCACTCATATTCAGGAGAAACAAGGAGTATCCAGCTGTATCCTGCCTGCCTACTTTGATGTCTTTGGCTGAGAGAGCGTCAAGTGATTCAGACCACCTACTCTGCAGACCCCAGCTCCCTCGGTGCTCAAAGGGGAAAAAAAACAGTGACTCTGGCGCTGCACACCTGTAGTGTGCCTCGTGGGTCCTTCTCTATTGAATGCAGAGGGAACTGGTGCCTGGCAGCCCCAGGCACCACATGGTTTCAAGTGTTCGTCGCTTTCTTAATCTTAGATGCTGTAGTATGGGACTGTGTCCACCCGAGGCACCAAACCGTGCGTTTTCAATGTATATTGCTGTGAGCACGCTGTGTTTGTGTTCACCTCACCATTTCTAATGCTTGTGAAGAGAAGTATAATATTAACCTCAGATGCTGTTCTGCTTGCATCACCTACACACACATTTAAACACTTTTTTATTTCTTTTTTTTTCCTTCTTTTTCTAAAAATGAGAGGCATGAGAAGTGGGATGACTGAAAAAGCAAGGCACTTCTTAGGAGAAGATGCTTACTTTACTCCTCAGTCTTTGGAAGAAAACTCAGATCTGTGACTCAAGTATCTCTAAACAGTTGCAAGTCAGGTGAGAAGCAGATAAAACTACCGTAACTACTGCGGAAACAAAGGAAACCTATGGTCAAAGGCAACTTATCTGCCCAGCTGTTGCTTATCATCCATGCTGCATCTGGCTTTTCACAGCACATCTGTTTAGCATAAATAACCTTTTTATTGGTGTCCTATGGTACATCCAAACAATGAAGAGAAGAAAAAAGAGAAACCGTAAATAAATTTTACAATGTCAGTAAGAGCATTCACATTAAGGGAAACTATTTTGAGTGAATGCCAGTTCTTAATAAATTGCTATTATTCTGGTGTTTTTACAAAGACCGCAAGGAAAAAAAGAAAAACCCCAGAAATGTTTGAAAAATGGAAACACTGAATGTCGCTCCTCAATCACTCCTTTTAATCATAAATACTTCTAGCTGTTCTCCCAGCAAATGAGATGCCAAGATTTTTTTTCTTTCAAGTGTCTATCTGAAAGCCTGTGGCATAAAAAAGGACCATGAGTCACTGGCTGAGCTTCCCGAATGGTCAAATATGGGTTTGAACCCATATTACCATTTCTCAGTCTGAGGAGGCTTTCTGGCAACTTGGGGTTCATCTCACAGCTTTGCAGGCTCTGCAAAGGTGCCTGTGCTGCCTCTGAATGAGCAAGCTCAGCCTTGCAAGCTAGGAACTGTCATGTTCCTGCCCCATCAGAGCACTGCATTGAGGAGCAGCAATGCTTCTTACACAGGTTTTGCTGAGAAGGATACCCATAGCCTTTAATTCCCTGTTAGTGACTTCTCATTTGATGTAACTTCTCAGAAATAGGAAGGAAACCAAAAGTGGTTCACTTCACCAAGACCAGAGGAACTCTGCTTAGCTGTCAACAAAGAACTAAAACCCAATCTTTCTGAAATATCATCTCCTAGTTACTCCAAAGTTAACTTTTTATGCCCTTGTAGCTACCATGTGGACTTGGTAAGTAAATTTCCTTACCAAAAAGGTTTCATGGCAAACCATAAGATATATGCAGATGCCAGCAGCATACTGCACAATGAGAGATACCCTCTCGCACAGAGTTCCACAGAATCCCCATTCACAACATGGGGATTGAAGTTAACATTTCAGGGGTACCAGCATTTTTTTTTCACTGATGATGCCACTAAGACTTATTTTATTACATCTATTTTAAAGCCTCTTTCACCCTCAACGCGTCACTTGGTTAATGCCTGTTTTCTGCAGGGATTCTGGAAGCTGCTGCATTTGGCTGGGATTTCCATAATAAAAAGAGTTGATGGAGGATCTTGATGAGGACTTTGCTGCTGTAAGGCCCCAGCATTGCAGAAGGGTGTGTGGGTGCCTTGGAAATCTTAGAAACATTAGAAATATGGTAGCCCTAGTTGGTGCTGGAAAATCAAATGCCAGTGATAGATGCTATTTTGAAGGTCATATCCCAGTGGGCAGGCAGCAGCTGAGGAATAATACCAGAGGATGGGGATGTTAAGATTGGTGTCATTATTTTACCTCCAAAGAAACTTGCAAATACATTAATAGCTGCAGGATTTTCTGGGCAGCATAGCTGTGGATGGTGCTAGGTCTGGGACATCTACAGACCAGAATAAGTCATGTCTAATTTCCTACCAGTGGGGCAGGCACTAGTGGACTGTGACATTTTCATGGGGATCCTGCTATCCTCTCTTTTTCCAACATACCATTTGGATCTATACCCAGACAGTTTGGGGTTTGGGTAGAAAAAGCAGTTTTGATGGTGGTAGAGGGGAGAGGGCTCATCCTGCAGAAGCATTAGAAAACCAGCACTCCTGGTTGTGACCTGCTGCATCCACCACAGGATGTCCTAAGCAAGTGGCTCCTGAGCCTGAATAAATTCTTTTGCCATTTCGCACACTCTAGAAGTGTGTTTATAATGAAATAAGGCCAGAGCCTGGGGACCTAAGGGATCAAGGGATGTTGTATGAGCTCACATGCTTGCTACATGGGGCAATTTTAATGAGTAATTGATTGCTAATTATATGTGCTGCTTTGTGGTGAAACATCATGGTACTTTGATATGGACCAGGAACTGCAAGTTTCTGTTGTGCTTATTTTTTAAAAAATTTTGGTGTTCTGATCTATATGGGGTATTTTGTGCCTGATTAATCTTATGAATTGTCTTGGGTGAGTGTTGATTTACTTACTGAATTCAAGATCAATTTTAATGAAGCTCTTAGTGTGTGCTGGTTTGGGGACGCGGGGTGCCATATTATTGGTTTGTCTAGATTGCTCACTGTTTTGTTAAGACTTCAGTAAGAAAACTTCTGGCATAGTGACAGCTTCCCACTTCTCTACAATTGAGCAGACAACAACAGAGCTTAAACAGACAACAGACTTTATTAAACTCACATGTACATACATAACAAGTAGACACTTCAGTACAAGCTTGACCTACTGGCCAAGAGCAACAAACAAATCCATTCTTTTTTAACTCCCAAACCAGGTGCAGTCAGGAAAACAACAACTTCAGCTGAAGCTCCAGGCTGTAAACTCAAAGAGAAAAACAAAGTGCAGACATCTTGAAGAATATTGATATCTGCTCCCTTCTTTGCCACAGCTGTTCTCTTCTGCCCTCTCTCCCCTCCCACATCTGGGCCAGGACAATGTAGTCATAGAGGTCTCCACTGGAGAATGCTAGGGCATAGGGCACTGGGAAATGTCTTGTTGATGCTCCACATAACAAGGGCAGAAAGTTGGGAAGCTGCTGGACTTCTGGTCTGGTCATGTGTATCTAGCCATGGCTCGTAGAGTGCTGGAGTCTCTACAGGCATTGTGAATCTGTTGTGGGAATGTTCAAACCAGGAGGCATTACAATGGCATTGTAACCATGAGTATCTCTACTGATGCAGCTGAAAATCTGGTGTTTGCTTTTCCTTCTTCCGCAGGACATGGCCGTGCCCCTTGGATCAGTTGGCTGAACGTTAGGAAGAACATCCTGCCTGGCCAGAGTTAGCTAGGACTTCGGAGCTGGTAGCACTGAGAGCACACCAAGGGGAATATTTGTTTTCAATTTCCAAGCAGGAAACCATAAGCAGATCGAACTTGCAGGGAGTACAGTGTGGGAGAATGCACGGAGACACAGAGGGAAGGAGTTGCGGGAATGCTTGTGGAGGATTTTCAGGCTATGGCATACATGGCTGCAGTTAGCCAGGCAGTGAGGTAAATCATAGCTCTTCTCTCGGGACTGGAGAGCACCTGTGAACTGCTGTCACCTTGGGAAACGGCAGCTGGTCCTTCTGGGGCAGTCAAGTGGGTGGTGCTGGCAAGAACGTGAGCATCAGCCATTTCTCAGTGTTTAGAGAAGGCACACAGACACACACTAACTTGTCATGCTCTTTTTAATTTGATTTTTTTTAATGACAAACAAGCCCAACTGTTTAATGTCCTGTGCACAAAAAAAAAAAAGGAGAAAGCAATTATTTTGTTAGTTGAGGGGAAAAAGCATTTGGTTTGCTTCAGTAAGGAAAACATAAGCTGGCAATTACGGGGTCCAAAGGACCACAGAATTTTCTACAGTACCAGCTTCCAGAACGTTGATGTTTCTTTTCCAGTATGATTTAATAGCAGGACGAGACAAAAGGATACGCAACGGGATATAAAGGTCCTTGCTCTCCTGACTAGTCCTTGTCGAGCCAATGGGCAAATGTCTGCAGAAGAAGACCACACTGAAGTTCTGCTGGTAGGTGAACAGTAGTCTTGCCAAACAAGGCAACCCATTCAAATCTGTTTTTGATGATTTAAAACTAGAGCTAGAAAATGTGAATCCAGGCAGGAACTTGGCATTTAAATTACCCACTTGAGAAGACTGAGCTTTTTTTCTTTTTTAATACAATTTAAAAAATGATAATCCTGAGGGATGTGAAAGGAGTTAGGGCATGGAGATGACAAGAAAACAGAGTCCTTTCATATGCTGCTTGACATTTCGGTAATTTTTCAAGTAGCATTTTTGACTTTTTAAAAAAATGTAGAACTCTCTCAGACAAATTCACAGCATGAGCAGACTGAAGTTTGATCTTTTCAACGTACGTGCTCTTGGTGCAGAGATATGTCCATGTTGTTGGTAGTGTGCATATACACTCACTGGTTTCGACCTCAAGAGATGCTAGCATTATTAGAAATGTTGTAACTGGTGTACCTACGCAGAAACTAAGGCATTTGGCTAAGTCACAGAATCAGAATAATTAAGGTTGGAGGGAGCTTTGGAGATCATCTAGTCCAACCTGCCTGCACATGCAGCGTCACCTACAGCACATGACACAGGAGTACGTCCAGGTGGGTTTTGAAGATCTCCAGAGAAGGAGACACACAACCTCTCTGGGCAGCCTGTTCCAGTGCTCTGTCACCCTCACTGTCAAGAAATCTTTTCTTAAGTTCCTGTGGAACTTTTGGTGCTTCAGTTTGTGGTTGTTTCCTCTTGTCCTATCGCTGACCACCACTGAAAAGAGGATGACCCCATCCTACTCACTGCCTCCCATGACATACTTATAGACACTGATCAAATCACCTCTCAGCCTTCTCTTCTTCAGGTTGAACAGCCCCAGCTCCCTCAGCCTTTCCTGATAGGGCAGATATTTCAGGCCTCTGATCATCCTTGGGCCCTGTAGCCCTGCACTGGTCTCTCTCCAGCAGCTCCACATCCCTCTTGTACTGGGGGGGCCCAGAACTGGACACAGAACTCCAGATGTGGCCTCACCAGGGCTGAGTAGAGGGGCAGGATCACCTCCCTCGACCTGCTGGAGATGCTCCTCTTAGTGCATCCCAGGACCCCATTGGCCTTCTTGGCCACGAGGGCACACTGCTGCCTCATGGTCAACCTGTCGTCCACCATGACGCCCAGGTCCTTCTCTGCAGAGCTGCTCTCCAGCAGGTCGGTCCCCAGCCTGTACTGGTGTCTGGGGTTATTTCTTCCCAGGTGTAGGACTTGGCCTTGTTGAGTTTCATAAGGTTTCTCACTGCCCAGTTGTCCAGTCTGTCCAGGTCCCTCTGGATGGCAGCGCAGCCCTCTGAGGTGTCAGCTACTCCTCCCAGCTTTGTATCATCTGCAAACTTGCTGAGGGGGCACTCTGGGCCTTCATCCAGGTCATTGATGAGTAAATTGAACAGGACTGGACCAAGGATTGACCCCCTGCTAACCATACTGCTACCTACAGACCTCATGTACTAAATTATAGAATAAATTAATCTTTAATGAAGGTGATATATAGAGAGAAAGGCAAAATTCCAATATATGTTGGATAAATACATACTGTAGGTTATCTACATACCATACATAACAGTAAAAATACATGTACTGAAGAGCATTTCTAGTAATAACATGCTAGAGGCCTAACAAACTAAGTAAGAAATTGCTGAAAGTTTTCTTAGTTGGTAGTGCTAGAAAATAATAATTAAAATAATATGTATATATTAACAGTGGAAAGTTGACTTAGAAATCAGAGTATTAACCTAATTGTCGGGATATCTTTCTTGATTTTCTTGCACTGTCAGACTCCTCTTGTGTGACTACTCCTCATAATCAGTTCAATATTCAGGTATCTGACATTAAAATCAATGGCAGAAAATGTTTTCTGATGGTGCTGCCACAGAGGGCGGGCATGAAGAATACTCAAGCGGTTCTGCTAACCTGTGAGGTGAGTTTAATCTACAGAAGACAATGTTACTGATCTTTAGGCACCTAAATTATGCATTCAGCTTGAGTGACCATAAAGCCACCTCTCCACCACTCTCTCTGCAAGCTGTCTCTCCACCACCATCTGGCTGTTGTTGCCATGCACAAAGATGCTGTGCTTGTCTACTAGGCTGTTTCTTGGGTGCCTGGCTTCCCAGGCCAAGCCACAGTCCACAGTTCCTCAATGAGAGTGTACAATTCATTATATCCCAGGATTATCTCTCTTCTTTTTGTTTTTATTTTTTTCACCTCTGGATAGCCCCGCTCTTAACTGTTTATTTATTTATTTTCCACATAGAAAACTTGACCTGGCAGATTCTAAATTTAACCTAAGATTTCGAGATGTCTGGTCATCCCAGCCTTGATGGCCAGATGCTACTACTTTTTTTGACAATATGATCATAGGATAGATCAACCCAAGAGGTCCTTTTGTTACTAATCATTATCAGGATTTTGTTTTGCTTTTCCTTCCAGAAGGACTTCATGGAAGCTGTGCTGTGTATGCCCACCACTTTGGGACATGCTGGATGCGCCTACTGCCTATATCCAGCATTTAAGTGCTAACTTCAGCGTTCTCTGCTCTCAGGTGTGCATGTTGAGGCATGCCCAGAGGAGCTCTTTTGGCCAGCCTCTCTGGGACCACTTCTCTTAAACATACTGAAAGCACAAAGTACAGCACACCATTAATTCACTGGAGGGGAGCAGAGGATACATAGTTTGGGACTGCAGCACTACGGTGTATTGGGAGAAGGTTCTGAGAATAATGTGACTTGTCAGTGCATGGCCAGCAGCTGGGCACCATCTACCAAAAGCAAATAGCTGTCAACTGTGCTACTAATGCTTTAACATGAGGGTATTGCCATAAAATGGTGGCTCACAAGCATCAGTTACAGGAAAATATTGTCTGCACCACAGGTGTTTGCTGCTTGAAACAGGAAGGTGATCTCAGTTATCCTAGTATTTTACTACTTACCGTAGTAGTATTTTACTACTACGGTTATCACCGTATTTTACTACTGCTGCTACGTTCACATCAGTCATTGCATGTGCATGTAAGACTTAACTTGGAGAGTTACAGTTGTATGAGAAAAATCCTTTGAAATTTTAGTAGGACTTTAGTAGGACTAGGTAATGAGCAGAAAAAAAAAGGCAACCTGAGCACCCATCAATTATCCATGGCTGAGTTATTGAATTTGCTAACTCCTTGCCTCAGGGAAAAACTCTGGGTTTTAGCATTTTTTGGTGCTCTAATAATTTTCTAAGGGGATGAAATTATTAGGAAAATTCACTGAACTTCATATCAAGCCCTTAGAAAAGACTCTTGTTACCTGGATTTAGATAGAGCTTCCTGACATATTCACATTTCTGTTTTTTTAGACAAAATGTATATCCCCTCATGCATTGACAGCTGAATAGACATGATTCAGTTGCTCTCCTGTTGAGTGACCCTGTCATATCCCAGCCCGTGATGATGGGATTCAGTTCATTTATCACTGCCCTTCAGTTCATTTATCACTTCCCTTCCTCCAAAACTACCTTGAATACTCTTCATGAGAGTTTTAAATACTCATGTGATTTGTTTAAGTGGGGAGTGAGAACAGGGTTTGATAAAGGTGATTTGTTACCCCTGTATGTATATGCGCAGACAACAGTGACTGTGAAATTGTGCTGTGCCGAATTAGACTCACTTTGTTTTAGGACTCATCCATATCTCTTAGCTACCCTTGACTCCTATGGAAAGTCCTCTTTGTTGACATGCCAACCATTGTTTCCTAGCGTATTTCCCCTGTAAAACCCTGTTAAGTGTATATTGTTGACTCTCCAAGAAGGTACAAGACCTGCGGTGAGTAGTTACAGGGAACGTGTGTATGCAAGGCAACTCATCGTTAACCAGAGCTTTATGCAAAGAATTCTTAAATTCATCTTTTGTTGCTTCACCTAAAGGAAAGGTCAAAAGAAGGTGCAGAGAAAATGAAAGTTGTATAAAAGATGGAATTGCTTTGTACTGTATTGAGGGATCTTCTGTGCCTTGCTTGTTATGTAAAACCCATCAGAATGAGAAGGGAATAAACAAAAGAATTTTCTTCTCAGCATGTACTGGGACCCAGCACTGCAAATAAATGCATTGTTAGTTGAAATCAGTGTTTTGGTTTCTCCCTTCCTTTGTGAGATGCTGTAGAGGAAGCAGATTAAAGATTGCCAGCTTTCTGGCAAAATATAGTGGTGGCATCATAATGACTTCATTATGGTCTCTAAATGAGCTAACAGACTTATAATGTGTTCAGGAAAAAATACACATTATGAACATATGCTCAGGTGTAGGATTAACCCCTTCTTTGGTGCCCCTTGCTTTGAGCCCAGCAACAGCAGCTCAAGTCACAGCTCAGCAGTCTACTAGCTGGGCAGTAAAGGATTTAATTCAACAGCAGCTGTGTGCCAACTAATTGCAGCTGTATTTGCTTGAGAATTCATCTATAATGCAAACAACGCGGTAGCTGTTTGTTTGCTTGTCTGCTAGTGGCTGGGCATGCAGCTCTTAGGTGGAAATGCCTGGGACATGGTGCAGAAATTGTGTAAGGCTCTGGAGTCCAAACCTTCTATTAAAAGGGCTTTCAGAAGTGGCTTATATGATGCACCCGTATTTTTACTTTTCCCAACTGCTTTATGTGCTGTGTAAGGCTTGTTCCCTGGTGGAAACAGATTCAGCAGGTAAGAGGTCAAATTCTGCCCAAACTCTCCACCTGCCTTACTGATGTTTCCTTATGGATGCCACTGAACCACTTCCCCGTTGGCATCACTGGACGCTGATTCTTACTCTCCTCATCACAAAGCCCTTAACATTCCTGGCCACTTCCTCTTAGACTTCATCACTTTATGCTTTTAATTTACTGTTGATTGAGCTTCTAACTTGTTTTTTATTTCCAGATTATGTAAAAAAATCTTCAAGAGTCTCTTGGTTTGTCTTTGATATATGGTTTCAGAATGAGAGCATGGATGCACAAGATGTTTGCAGACATCTGGTAAAGCTAACATCTCCAAAACAAGTGGAACTTTTATTGCATACAGAGACCAGCTATGAAACACTTGTTCAGAAATCTCTGACACTGCTGTCTGGTAAGTGTCCTGCACGAGAGTTCATACTGGTCTCATGTTTTTACTCTATGGTGGGGTGTACACATAATGGGAATGTCTGGAATGTACATGTGTCTGTTAGCTCTACTGCCAGGTCTCATGGCATCTGCCAGAGGTCCTGAAATCCCAACAAACACAGGAAGTCCTGAAAATGTCCTGCAATGTCCTAAATATAGGCAGAATTTCATAGTGGAAGAAGAGCATATATTCAGGAAAATATGAGAACACTGAAATAAAGCCGTCTTTAAAGTACATCCACTGCTATCTTGTTCCATGAATGTCAAGCTTAGGTGTCATGTGATCTAATGGATTTATGTAGGAAGATGCAGTATCTCATGACGTTCTTATGTCACTGGCATCATTCATATAGCCACTTTCTCTCTCATATGATGTTTAGTACAGGGTGAATTCATACTATGGCCTGTGGATGATATGGTAAAGATGAGGACTCTTTTGGGCTTCTGTCTTCTTCCTGTCCCCCATTTTCATGATCTGTATAGTATTTTTGTGCCTTTGAGATAACTGTTCACCTGTCAGACGTGGCTAAACTTCCTTGTTGGATGATTATGACAGCAGGACAGGAGACAGACACTTACACATAGATAGTATGACCATATTCTGTTTCCTTCCTTAGGAAATGAGGCCAGAATCTGCTGGCACAGCTCTTGCTCTTTCACCTTCCAGTGAACTGAGTATCTCTGATGGGGTAATCTGCAAAGTTACTTCATTATTCCCTTTCACATTTCCTTTCTCTGGGTTTCTGTGACAAGTATGACTGCAATAACTGCTACTGACTTGCTCTGTAGTATTGTTTCCTTACTTTTGGGCTTCTAGTCTACATCCATCTGTTGTCTTTAGTCATAGTCTATAAACTCTCTGGACTAGAGTTTGGTTGGGGTTTGCATTGTTCCTAGTACCATGAAATCCTAACCTGAAGTCTAACTTTTCTACCTCTGATGCTTATTTGTGTTACAGTGGAACGGGGCTCTATCCACAGAGGTAACAGTAGTAATGAATCCATCCATGTTCCAGCAGAGGAATGGTTCATCATGCTTCTTTGAGGGTCAAGTATTGTGCCTAAAGAATGGAGACCCATACTGTATGTCAACTGTTATGCATTCATTCCTCTTTCTGCCTCTAGGGCAATGGAAGTATCTAGGAAACTAACTGGACAACAAACCAGTTAGAAGGGTCATTGCTTAAACCATCTTGCACATAAAATGTATAATATGAGAGACATATGTCTGAAATACTATTCTGCATGGCCAAGATGTCCAGGGCAGTATCTTGCACCTTTGTCCACTAAAGGTCAGCAACTCTTTCTCTAAAACATGTTGACCTTCTGGTGCAATATTACCAATGGTTTTCATTTGCAACCAAGTAAAAATGAAATTATACCACAAATATTCTTTTGTTGTTTTGATTTGCTCTCTCCTTATTTCACTGTGTCCTATGGTTGCTTCTACATGTGGGATATGTTAAAGAAAAGTCTAATTACAAGCCTGTCACACTCTTAGAGCCTTATCACTGGTCTTTGGGGAGCAGGTTGTGAACGCTTTAAAAGAATCGAACACAGAGCCCAGAAGTCTCAACGGTATGTTTCAAAAGGACTAATTTTCTTAAAAAAAGCAGCAATGCTTGACTCCTTTTGTTGGTCAAAGCCATGTTGAACAGTCCTCTGCAATGACAAATTCCAGTGGGATTTTCTGTGAGCCTGATCTATGCAGATTTACTGTGTGCTGTGTTGTCCTTGCCAACACTGGTGACCATATGCAGATGTATGTGTGAAAAAAGACAGCTGGGACTGGTTTATAAACAATATATATGAACAGTTTGTCCGTAAAACAAGCTATTGTTTATGTTTCTGATGGCATCACTACTGATTCTTCTTTTTAGGGTGTCTCTAAGAAGAGGGCAGTTGCCTCCAACAAGTATGTAAGTGTTCTCTGTTCTCTCCAGGCTGTTCTCTGGAGATTAGAAAACAGAAAGAGAAGCTTTTTGATTGAAGGTAAAATTTAAGGTATTATTGGCGATTATCCATATCTTCTACTCCTCTGAGACTGCAGTGAGGCGTGCCCAAGGATAATAAAAACTGTTGATCTGGCATGAATAATTCCTGAGATGGTGTTCTGTTTAAGCATTCACTCCTTTCAAGCTATTTTTCTGGTTTAAAATTGCTTTCTAATATATGTAATTTAAGAGTTTTTGTAACAAGCGGAGAACCCTCACTAGGGGATAGGTATCATTCGTGAACAACAAACTCATCTTAGAAGGGCATGTGCATTTTTTTGGAGTCTCGAGCAGCTTCCTTTTTAAGAACCATTTATTAACACAGATACTATGCACAAGAAACAGAGGGTTGTTTTCTGCTTCCAGTGTGGGTAGATATTCAGGCTAAGATTTTTGGGTAGGTTCTGATATCTGGGAATCTTAGGTCACCTGGAAATGGTGGCCTGTATCCTTTGCCATTCATTGAAATGACCAGGAGCAAGACTGGACTTGAAATGCTTAGAGGCAGAACCCCAGTAGTGTGGGCTGATGGTACTGGAACAGTCCCAGTTCATACCATATGGAGATCTGGTCATGCAGGCTAAAACCATAGTCGTTGATTTTTTTTTCCTCCCCATTTACTGCCACATCTTGAAAAACCTGGTGGCCCTTGCTCTGTTCATGGCTGCAGCGCAATTCCGCTGCAATCTTACTGTTTCATATCTTCTTCTTTTTTATTTTTTTTTAATTTTTCTGTCATTTTTCCATGGAAAGTAGAGGAAAAACACTGCAAACAATGCCTCAGCTTCCTGTTCTAATACTGTGAATGTTTTATGGAGATTAGCCAGCTTTGTTCCTGGTAGTATGTTTGCATAGGATTTGGATGCAGACTTTCCCTATAGGGACAATGAATGTGTCGCCTGGGAGAGCAGCTGTTTTGCATATCAGCTCAGCTACTAAGGTGTTCAGTGCCAAAAGGAATGCTCTGTGGCACCCATGAAGTGTATTTCATTCATACTAGCATAAAGCTAAGTGGCAGCTGAGTTTGTATGGTTCAAATACCTTTCTGTTTGCTACTCTGAAGTAAAATCTACAATTAATATGGAGAGCAAATTCATCAGTAAAATTTTATTGACAGGGAAACAATTGAAGGAACTGAGTGCTTTCTGAAAACAATAAGTGGGCTTTAAGGAAGGTATATTTGAGGGTAAAATTCTTGTTACTATGCACCACCCCTTATGAGGATACAACACCCACAAGAAATATGCAGGACTAAGTGGGAACAAGACTGTTCATGTAGGAGAAAACAAAATTATCTTGTAAGAAGATAATGCTATAATCCTTTGAAGGTAATGCAAAAACTTTCACTATTTCTAAACAAGCTTTGGATGAGGCCTATGAGTACAAAGTGAACATGCTAGTGAAGCACCATAGAAGTGGAATTATTTATTTTCTTTCAATAAAAATACTGGGATATGACTGGGAAGTCATGTTCATTTTGCGGAAGGCTTTCTGTTTAAAAGATTTCATTGTTATTAAGCTGCTATACAAAATCTATCTCTTAAACATGGGAATGGTACAGATTCATAAAAATAGGTAAGTACTTACACCAAAATAAAATAAAAAAAACGAACTGACCCAAATTAAAACTGTGAAGGTCAAGATGACTGTAGAAAGGAAAATGAGACTGAAGGAGATCTAGATGTGAGAAAGAGGATGTGTGTAAGAAGGCCTAGTTAGATGAGGAAATGAGGGCCTCAGGAAAAGAACAATAAGAAGATTGATGAGTTGGTGAGGGGGACTCTTCAAAAAGATACTGAAGAGAAAGAGAAACTGAAACATTATTTAGAGAATCAAGGACATCTGTGATTGTTTTCGATGCTTATTCTATGTTAAAAATGACAAGTCACTGGCTGTTTTCTGCATTTGATATTTGGAGGAGATTCTGTGTTTTGTCTCTCAACATTCTTTTCTGCCTCCCTTGAGCTGGCATAACTGCTTAATAGAGTCACAAAGTATCATTTTTGAGAAAACAGAGATTGAGGGATTTTTGTTATTGTTGGTAGGTTTTTGTTTGGAAAAAGCCTAGCATTGACCTAGGGCTGTTGTTCCCAGTGAAGTCAATGGTAAAGTTCCCACCTACATTTCATTAGAGAACATTGTACTGTGACACTACATTGTAGTGTCACAGAGGCCTTTTAAAATCACTGCCCTCTGAACACCAGATAAATGAAGAGCAACGATGCTAAAATGATCTTGCAGCTGAATTTGTCTCCATTTTTGGGCAGATGTGATAGGAAGCACTTGTGACTAGATGAAGAGCATTAAAGTGGTGCTCTGGGTGTATGCACTTTAGGACCTCGGAGGAAATTCTTCCAGCAGAGGTGCAGAACAATCAAATTCTGATTTAAATGGAACTGTCCATTGTCTGGTGATGATTCACCCATCCTACAGGTTTATTTGTCCCTATCCTTTAATTGCTGTTAATGTTGTTCATATCAGCCTGAAGTAATCTGTTTTTCACCTCCTGCTTTTTTGGTACCTTAGGTATTAGATATCCATGTCTCATTAGTCCACCACTCCACCAGGAAACTACTAAGTAGTTTTACTAAGTAATTTTACTTACTAAGTAATTTTATTTGCATTATAAGGAACAAGGTCTGTGAGGAGATCTCATATCTTTTTTAATAGTCAGTTGGTATTTTCATAAATTGCATTACTGTCTGATTTACAGCAGTGTTTTCCAGTATTTCCCAATTTGTCTACCCCCACGAAAATTTTAACAGAGATGCAGCATAGCATGAGCATACTGACAGACATTCTCCTCAATCACTTTTCACAGGTCTTACAGGAGTAGTTCATATGCTGTCGTAGATCTACAGGACAGAGGATGATCATCACTAATTTAGAGCATCTTTTAAAGCTTTTGTTATTAGGCAATAAGCAAGCCTTCCAGAGGAGACAGTGACAGCCCTGGACAAATGGCAAGTTAAAAAGGTAAAATCTGAGGGATGAAATACAGGCACTAAGGGTCAGGTTACCTGTAGCCCCTTTACCTCCTGGTTACCTAAGCTGTCTTTTTTTTTTTTTTTTCTAGTTTGCAAATAATAGTGCCACTAGTTTATATTTGTCACTTGCACTACCTCTATCATTACTTCCCAGTAAGGAGAAGGGTTAGGCTAATCTAAGGATATTAAAAATAGCTTTCAGAATTGTTGGGGAAATACTTGAAAATATCTGAAGCCATATTGACGACTGAATGCATGAAAGTTGGTGGAGTTTGTCTGACCGTCTGGCCATCCACAACACTACATTTGTTGTTAAATGACTGGCAAATTGTGTCACAACTAAAAACTGTCCTCAGGCAAGAATGCAGTCTAACATGTCTGAATGTAACTAGGTTGACATATAAATATATTCTGAATGGGGTCTTGGTTTCCCTGTTTGTTTAAATACTTAGCTATCCCATAGGAGTGTTGGTGAGGGCTCATTGATTTATGCTGATAAAACACTTTTAAGATCTAAAACATTGCATGTGTTAGATATCATTAACATAATAGTTCAAAACCTTCAGAATTTGTACATTAGATGGCTTTGAACAGACATGGAAATACCATGTACCCCTGTGTATGCCATGTGTTTTTATGACAGTGTTCTGTTAGTAAATACTCAGAGGAGCTTATATTGAAAACACAGATCTATTTTATTTGTGTTTAGACTCCAAGGCAAACCTGAGCTCTGAGATTGTTACCTTGGGTAACTACAAAAACCTGGCACTCCAGATCCTAAAGTGATTTCATTGCTTCACTTTGTATTTTATGTGGTGAATGAAATGACAGGTATGTGCATTTCAGGGCACTGACTGGCCAAAACAATAGGGAAAAAAATGAAAGATAATGTGTTTTCTAGTGATCTGCTTGCTGAAAGTCTAATTTGACATCTTGTATGGGTAAGATAAAATACATTTGTCTTAGAGCAGCTGCAGTATGGATTTCTGCTTAAACATCAAGACGTGCTGCTCTGTTAGCTTTACATTTCTTTAATGCTTACTTTCCCCCATCCCACATATTTCTGCACAGTTTTCTTATGACTTAGTCCAGGAATTTTCATGCATGTTCATCTGCCTCAAGACTGAAGCCTCATCTCCCTTGCCGCCCACTAGATTTTCTTGTCCCAATACTTGGGATTGCAACAAACATAAAGCCAATGTCTTCTTTCGTTTTTCTTCACATTTTCTTAGTCAGTACTGTTGGTTTCTTTTCCTGCTGCTGTCTGGACCCTCTGTCTCATGTTTACGCATTGGGCTCAACAGCCTCAAGGTGCTGTGCAAGGCTATGTTTTTCTTTCCAAAATTACAGTCAGTGGAGATTAGCAGCTCCCTTCTCCAGAAAAGGCAAGATGCTATCTATTAGCTGAGTGACAGTATCTTCTTGCCATATGAGCGTGTTGCTCTGGCTGAGCTCTGGGTTTTCCAGGAGCCAGGAGACAGTGTGCTGCCTTTTCTCCTAAGAATCAGTGACTTCCCATTTAGAGCCTCATACTGAATCCAGGGTTTGCCCCCGTGTCAGCTGTGGTATCCCTGATGCAGGTTTTTTCCTCACATTGTGCATCTCTTCGTTGGAGGCATGAAGGTCCCCAGGTGTTCTGCATGGCATCTGTCAGCTGGGACCAACCAAAAATAGGTTTTGTGTTTAAGGGTTACAGGACCTTACAGATGAAACTCCTTGGGCTGGTTTCTGTGGACTATATTTCAGGTCTTTAGAAAAGAAAAATGTCCATCCATTTTTTGGAAGGGGAGAGGTATTTGATTTTTGATGTGTGTGGGGGTTTGCCAACTGCACATTTCCCCTTGAAGTCTGCAGGTTAGTACTTGCACAGGGTGGGAAGCTTGAGATGAGATCTCGTCCATGGTTATTCATTTTACAGTTCTATTAAAAAAATAACACGGGGGAATTTTCTAGATTCCATCCAATCCATAATAACTTTTGAAAAGTTAATTTGCTGCAGCTGCTTTATAACTTCTCCTAAGGCCACAACTCAACATGATTACACAACCGCAGTAACTTTTATGGCCGAGTGGAAACACTATCCTGGTTTTGTTGTTCTACAAAAGCCAATATTTGGTTTAAAGATTTCCTTGGATTTTTAATTCACTTTGCTAGGAAATCTCACTTGCCACTAGTATTTTTAGAGACTTCACCTGCCTTTTTACCTGCTTCTTACCAGGTTTAATTCACTAGGTCTAATGCATGTTGAAGAGAACTACAGTCCTCCAGGGTAAGTTTCTAAATATGAAATAAGTCATATTGAACCTCCTATTAGTCTCTGCTACGCAGGTCCTAATGGGGGCTCAGCTTAGAGCCCGATTCCTTCTCCCTGGTATCTCCACTGTGTGTGAGAACAGAATGTCGAACACAATATCCAGCTGGCTGTCCTCTGGGTATGCTAATAAAAGTTCTGCTTCTCCAATCAGCCAGCTTTGCCCGAGGAGTCTGTCAGCAAAAATAAAAAGGATATTGCTATTTAAATACCATACAGTGTCTGCACATTGAAAATATTTTTACCGTGGTAGCATACATGCCACTACCAATAAGGGTGTATTGTTGTTATAAGTTGGCTGTTAAAATCCAGCCAGGACTAAAAATTGCCATAGAAGGTATTTGTTTATTTTGAAAGGTTATTTAAAAAAAGGGAATGAAAAATAATTAGTGGTTTTGGACTCCTACCTTGAACTTTTCTGTTTAAAAAGGTCTTAGGTTATATTTTCTAGTGATTGGATGCTAACAGGAGGTTTGTATCTTTGAGAGAAGAGGGAATGAAAAAACTATCATCAGGCAAATTCTGGGGATCATTTTTAAGAAAAAACCTCTAGCCGATTTTCAGATGAGAACAACTGTTAAGACCTTTATGCCCAACAAGTGTTGAGTTTTTCACAGTTGAAAATACAAAAGGGATATTCAATAACTATCCAAATCAAGTATAATTACAGAGGCATAATAAACATCAGTATGAATTATTGTTTTTGCATTTCTGTATTTGGATAAGAGGTTGGAACACTTCCAGCTAAAATAAGCTAAACCTCTGATGTGCCTGACGAGACAGAAGTGTGCTCCTGGGTGCTCTTCATTCGTAGGTGGAAGTTATTGGCTCAGAGAGATAAATTGCCCCATATGGTCAGCCCTGTAAACTAAGGACGGGCACCTAGATTGCTGTGTAGATAAAGCGGAGAGACCCTGACAGACAGAGAATAAAATGCTCCCCTGCAATTTGGTGGGACATCTGCCTGGTTGTGTAATGGTGGTCATATAGTTGTGGGATCGGAGACACATGAGCCAAAGATTTAAAAAAATGGATACCTAAAATAAGGGGCCCAAATCTATACTTAGGTAAATAAACAAACACCTGATTTTCAAGCTGCTGAGCACCCAGTGGCTTGGCCCCAGGTCTGAATACTTTGGCTTACGTGACTTGCCCAAAGCCACACAGGAAATCTGCTGCAGTTCCAGGAATAGAGCAAAGATCCTGCACTTTAACCACAAGTGGGCTATGTTGTATTTGTCAGCTCTCATTCTCACAAGGAAACTAAACCAGAGATCTCACTACACCTAATGTCAGCTGAGTTACCTGCGGGTAATGAAGCTAGAAGCTACATGTGAGATCTCCTGAAGAGCGGTTGGGTGCTTTGAAAAGTCTCTCTCCTGCAGAATTGAATGTGAGGGCAAGAAGACAATGCTCCACTTCTCCATCATCTGCAGCTCAGGCATCTACATGGGTTGAAACTATGCAGGTTGGTCAAGTTGGTGTGAAGTGCAGGGGAGACATTGGGAGCATCCTTTAGTTTCTGTAACAGGTTGCTTCTGCAGTATGCAGCAGAACAGAAGCTCCTTTCCCTAGAGATGGTCCTTTTTTTCCATTACCAGCTGCTAGCAGGCTTCTTCCCAGCCTTATAAGGATGGGCAGTCAAAGGCTGCTTGTGCCAGTCCTCATCTTTGGGACCTCACTCCTGGCCCCTGTCTTCTGGTGCCCATACAACTCAGGGCCAGCACCAGCTTCTGCACTGCAACACACCTGGCTCTGAACCTGCTTTCAAGTCCAGAACTGTCCCCATCCCCATTTGTGTGCACCTGCCAACGGAGAGGTAGCTAAAACAGCTTTTCTAGTGCGGAAGAGTTTGAAATTCAGTGGCCATGACCTGAGCCCAGGTTGTTTTTCTCAGTAGGCTGCACAAATGAACGACAAAGCTCACTATGGGGGCCATGAGACGGCCCAAACTTGATTTCTACAAGAAGGACACAGATGAGTAAGTCATACAGGATGGATGAGGAGTATGATTTAAGTCTTCTTTTAACTCCACCTTACTTCCCAATTTAGAGATGATCTTAGACTGCTTTGGGGAATTTTCCACATAAATGTTACTGCCCACATACCACCAGGCTGAGAAGGCCAAGTGATTTCAAGCGTGTTCAGTCCAGGTGAATCCCAGGCCCAGGCCTAACTGATGTAACAGTTCATTTGTGCTATATTGCCTTATGCTATCAGGGAACTAGACTCTATTTATTTTGTTTTTGGTTTTCTAAAACAATGAATTGCTGAGTCTCCAAATGCATTTAACTGCACTTCCCATAAAGACCAAAATGGATTTCAAAATTTGTTATTTCATGCTGGAGTTTACGCGTATTGGTTTGAGTTATTTTATAGGGAGTTGTACTGCAGGTGAGAAGTTGCTGCAGGAAAAAGGCATTGAGCCATAGCTTTATAAAGAAAATGTTGAGGCTCCCTTCAGGGTGTATGCATTTGCTCTTCTATAATGCTAGGCAGTGGCTTCCGAATGACGTCTTACGTAACTCCCAAGTCGAATATTCAACAAGGAGCTCTCTGTGGCAAACAAATGACCATAACTAAAAATTATCTGAACATTATATACTTGCTGCTAATCCAGTAAGGAGAATTACAAACTACAAAGTAGAAAATGCCATATTTCTTCTATAATGTCAAACCACACATTCCTCTTATATAGATGTCAAATGTGAAACAAAATGTTTCCTGGCTTATCCAAGTATAAGGATCATCTAAATAATTTTCTTAATTGTTCTGATTGTCTGGTGCTATATGAACAAATTTTCTGATCTCACAAAAAGGAATATATTCAACTCAGGACTTTTCCATTCAGATTTTCATCCATAAATTGGAAATTTCCATGTTTCCAAGCACAGAACATTTCAGGCTAGATGATAGTAATACTAAGGGCTGGGGGAGAGCTGTAGGTGACAAGTGGGTTATACTGAAAATCCTGTCTTAGTTTCAACAATAGGACTGATATCTTGATGCTTGCACTTAGGAAAAATGTGGATTTCCACATACTAACCATCTTTCATGAATTACTGCAGATCTGACAAATTCGAGTTATTGTGCTTCTCCTGGGAGATTTTTAAAGCCAGTTGTAACAACAGATTATATGAAACAGCTGGTCAAACAGAATGAGGAACCGGTTCATTGGCATTTGATGAATTAATAAAAACAGGCACAATACAAATTTCAGCAATAGCTAGCAATTCTCCAGGAGAATAGGAACCAAAAAGAAAAGAGCAGGAATCAAATTACTGCAGCTGTTTTGGCCAACAGGTAGGGGGTAACTATTTCTTCATGTCTAAGGCTTGGAAAATGATTAAGAGATCCCCTGGAAAAAAATGCATTCCTTGGAACTTATACAGATGATAACACAAATACAGTGCTTACATTGAGTAAGTGTCTGACTGCTTCTGATCTCTTTTTAAGGAAAATCCAGTGAAAGAGAGAAAGATTGTGCTTGAGATGATTTTCTCCTAATGAAGCAACACAGAAGAACAGGCTTGAGCTTGAGCCTCGCTAGGAATGAATAGCCGTAAGGATGACAGTACTTTTAGCAGTTGCCTTTCTAGCTGCAGTGGCAAGAGCAGGGCTGTGAGAATCAGTGTGTATGGCTATCTGAAGAAATGAAGGCATTTCACAACAGCTATAGCTTTAACTTCACAGTGCTAGGTTTTTCTTCAGACCATCATAGGGAAGTTCCCATACTGGACACTTTACAGGGGGCGAACATGAGGAACTGTACAAAGGTGAAATGTCAGGAGACTGAGCTGTACAATCAATTGACAAAATCAATAGTAATGAGTTGCCAGGACTAGATGACATTGACCCAACAGTGCTAAAGGAACTTGAGTGGAAACTCAAGTGAAACCGTCCTTACAATGTGTACTTTATCTCTGACATCAGCCACCGCACCCGGTGGAATAATGAGCCATGAGGCAAGTGGATAATGATGATTTCTGAAAAGCTTTTGATGAGGCCATTCACCAATAGCTGTTAAAGAAATGAAAGTGTCATTGGATAATATAGAAACAGGGGGGAAAATGTAAGAAAAAAAATGTTGGATTTTGCAATAGAGGGAGCCCATGAGTGGAAGCCCACCGGGCTTCCAGCTGAAAAGCGTGCTGTTCATCACATTTACCAGTCCATTATAGTGAAATTCTGCACTTTTTTTTTTGCACAAACAGCATGAAAATTGTCTATTGCTTTACACAGTAATTTGTGATAGTCACATCTAACTGAACTGCAAAAATTCACAGAAGGACTTTACAATATTGCATAACCAAATGATAAGATGGCACATTAAGTGCAATATTGACATATTCAAGAAAATACATATGGGAAAAACAAAAGATAAAAAACACCCTACCTGTAAGCATCACGGGGATCTAACTAAGGTACACCAGTACAGAAAATTGGTCTAGGAGTCACCCTGAAAAATCAGCTCTGTGTTCTGTGATGGTCAAAAGAGGAATTTAAACAAAACACATTATGCTGTACACACATATCTATACAAATCTAATATGTGCAGTTGTGGCTAACAAAGCCAGAAAAAAAAACAGAAGAGAAGGCAGTAAAGCTGAAGCAAAATATAGAATGATGTCTGTAAGACAGACTAAATAGACTGGAAAGGAGACAGATAGTAATATAGATCTATGAAACCATGAAGAGTAAGGAACAAGGAAGGATTACTCCTTTTTCTTGTAATAAAAGAAGTAAGGAAAGCTAATAAAAACATGAGGCAGAAGTTTTAAAACAGTCCAGCAGAAGCACTTTTTAATGCAATGTGTAATTAAGTCATGAAACTCTTCATCACAAAATATTGTACAAAATATTGTATGGAGGCCAAAGGTATAAATCAGTTAGAAGGCAGATTAAACAATTTCCTGAAGGATAGGTTCATTTGCAGCTATTAACACTGCCTACAACTTCTAGCCCAAACAGTAAATCACTGATGGCCAGAAATGCAGAAGGTATGTTATGGGAAAAACCATGTTTCATGCTCTGTTTTCTTTACTCTTTCCACATATCCCTCTCTGACTGCTGATGGAAACAGCATGTTACTCAGACCCAGCAAGACTTTCTATTCTATGTGAATTTGACTTGGAACAGAGAAAAGAAGTGGTCAACATAAGAATATCCTAGGAGGTGGTGCCTTCATTCTCCAGCTCTGCAGACATCTATTCTGCCCTCCGTATACATTAGAGTAGCCTGAAAGCATACACAACTGAAGTAGAAAATGAATGAATATTTCAGCAACTGTAGGTAATTTAAATTTCTACATTCCTGGAGTGTGTTCTGCTCCATGCCATGGGGAAACCCTCTGGGAGAGGAATCGTGAATCAGAAGAAGGGGTCATTACCCACAGACAAATGTTTTTAGCTGCCTCCCTTTTGGGAAGAGATTCACCTGTTTTCTCAGGCTGTGGATATCCAGAGGGGAGACAGACCCTGAACCTTTTCCCTGGGGCAAATCATGACATGGCAGCTGAATAAGAAAATGCAAGCTGTGCTTTTGAAAGGCAGATGTTTGAAATGAATGCCCAATTCGATCTCTGAGGTAAAGCTGCTGTTCCTGTGGACTCCACAGTAATTTGAGTAATTATGTACATCTCTGAAGGTTTTTTGGGGGGGGTCCTCTTTTTGGTCAACTTAGCACAGGTAAACCTATGTCCACAATCTGTGTCCCTGCCCATGTTACAGGAGAGAACAGTTGCTCTGTCATATTTGCCTTGCATGAAGTCAGCACAGAGTGAGTTGGAGCAGTAATAACTGTTCTTAACCAGTTAAGCCTGGGTTAGACTTGATGAGCATTGACTGAAAATTTATCCACTTTACAGAGAAGACACCCAGAGGGCTTACAAACGGAAAGGGAACTATAAGCGAATCCTCTGTTAAGGCAAACAGAGCTGGACATTGCTACCATGGGACTAGCCATCACAGTAGGGAGATTGGTGTTAAGACCTCACTGGAAACCTAACTGCAGTGTGCATCTTTATTGCACTGAGAAGTCTCTGACAATACCTGCTTGTGCAGTCATTTTTTCTTGCTTCCACGAAATGGCTGTGTCCACAAGGCTCGGAATGAGCCTTAGGAAACATAGACTATTAGTTGCTGAATGCTAAAGGTTCCTTTAAGGAATCACAATACAGAGGTCTAACAATGACCAAGTTATTAATATTATTTTTCTGGATGTTGTTTTGTGCACCACTGGGGAGACCTTATCCTAACTCTGGATTCATTCTTGCTCCCTGGCAGAGACTTGTTATATGCTGGCACCCTTTACTGTGATGATTCCCAGGGCTTAAGTGCATGAAAACAGTGGGCAAACACTGTGGAATTTCTACTAACTAGTCAAAGTTCACTTAAAGCTAGGAAGTGTTTAACTGATACTGTTGGAGAATTTCTTCAGACATTGTTTTGCAATGATGATCTGAGCTTCCCCACAGCCATTCAATACATCTAGCTCTGGTCTAATGTCATGATCTAGATTATTGCATTGCCCATGACTTTCTGAGGCATGAGACTCAACCAGCAGAAATTATTACAAACTCAGCTCAGTCTTCTGCAGTAGTGTACATCATCATCACCTGAACACAAATAATAAATGAAACAAAACAGAGAGCAGTACAAGACTTGAAGCAATTAAGCTTCAAACTCTTGGCTCTTTTGAACTCTGTCCTTCAACTGTTCTAGAAAGGAGTAATTTTCAGGAATGATCTAGAACAGTTTTGATCTCATAACTCAGTGGAATATAAAGCTCCACCTCCCACCAGAAAACATTCTGAATAATTTAGATGCCTTACTCCCACATAAAAAAAAGCCAAATTTTCAATTGATCTTGCATGTACTTTTTTTTTTTTTTTTGAGCAGGACAGGAAATGTGATTTATATTTTTTAGTTAATGTAATTAACTAAAATTAGTGTACTGTGCCTGTTTGGTGGAACTCCTTTGTGATGCTGATCATTTCTCAGCATAGATTTATCTGTTTAGGATAGGAAACATTGGCTGTTCCTGGGCTCTGAACTCAGTTAGCAATAAACACTGCACTGAAAGATCCACAATTCTTTTTGCAACAGGCGAAAGCCCAGTAAATTCTCAGCTGTTCAAAATGTGTAAGAATGTGTAAGCAAATGCTGCATAAAGGTTTTGGATGAAAACCTAAGTATTCAGTTATCAGGCAGAATGTCAGTCAAGGATTTTCCACTGGGGACTATGCTAAGCTGTTTGGCTGGTTTACTGAATAGTAGTCAAATATTTCAGGCCCTGAGCCTTTTCTAAAGTTATTTTAACAGACTAAATAGGAATCAGGGAAGCTATTAATTTTTTTGATCATATGATCTTATATTTACTTTTGTAATCAAATCACATTTCCACCCCCGCAGTTTTACTAAGGAAATGTGAATCTTGTACTCTGCCTACAGTTAAAAAAAATACTGTGAGCTTACTTTATATGAAATTGCTTAATCAGAATGCAGAATTCTACTAATCATATTTAAATACAGTCGCTGTAAGTCAAATATTGACCTTAGGTTAAAAGATTTTATGGCTTACCCATTTATAGAGCACCACAAAGAATTCTAAATCATGTAGATGCAGGGAAAAAATGAGATGATTAGAAATGCAGCAATGAAGTGCCACAGCCATTGTCATGCTTTGGAAATAATATTATTTTAAATTGTACTATCTGTAGAGCCACTGTGAGTTTAATAAAATTACTGGGAAACAAGTAGAAAGGAATGGGTGGGTCCAGAATGGAAGAGATAGATAACAAATTGGAAATATCAAACTTTTGGGTCCAGAATGGTAGACGTACTAAAATGCAAATCATAAAATCATAGTCATTATGGTTGGAAAAGACCACTGAGATCATTGAGTCCAACCATAAGCCCCTCAACACCATGCCTGCTAAACCATGCTCCTAAGTGCCTCTTCTACACATTTCTTGAACACTGCCAGGGATGGTGACTCCACCACTTCTCTGAGCAGCCTGTTTCAATGCTTCACCACTCCTTCCGTATAGAAATCTTTCCTAATATCTAACCTGAACCTCCTCTGGCACAACTTGAGGTCATTTTGTCTTGTCCTATTGGTAATTATTCTGGAGAATAGATCGAACCTCTGCCTCACTACAACCTCCTTTTAGGCAGTTAAATGTAAAACACAATCCATGCACAAACCTCTATATTTTGAATACAATATTCTAACCATCAGCATGAGGTAGATGTGGGAATGTAAAAATGCATATGTGCAGACGTCTGCCACACTGTCTTCCGATTTTTCTTGCGATAAGAAAGAATGCCCAGAAAGATTCTCAAAGGCACAAAGAGATGTTTAGCTGCCTAGCTAACAAGAGAGGGAATTAAATATCTGCCTGGCAGCCCTGACACTGAAAATCATCCCTGAAGGTGCCAGGATATCATGCCTGCCTGTGTTTTGATCACACATTTTGTCTAACCTAATTGAAGGTGCAGCACTGATATAGATTATCTGCTAGGTAGAACTGTAGTGACCGTCAGTATTAAGAATGTAAAGATGTAGTACAGAGTGATTCAGGTAAGACTGATCAGCACATACACCTCACTGGATGTCTGGACTGGTCACTAATGCCTGGTTTAATATCCCATAGGTCAGTTTGGCTAGTCCTGCAGCTCTGGGTCTTGCTTCCTGGGTTGTGCCCTTAGTTGTACCTGCCCTTAGGAATACTTGGCTTAACTTTTTAGGGCAAGGAAAGGCAGAAATTTTATATGATGGCTCAAGAAATAAATCTACAGAGGGAAGCTAAGGTGTGGAGATGATTGCAAACGTGGGAAGAGATGAACCAAGAGATGGCAGCTGGGATGACTGGGGGATGCACAAGATGGTTCAGACTAAGGCTTTAACCTGTAGCTTGTTTTACAGACTCATCACAGATACTGCGTGTGCTTACTGGGTGTTGACACATGTATGTATGAGATAAGGTGAGGGAAGGCACAGTAGCACCAAGATGTTGGGAAGAACGGCTCTGCTCAGCACAAGTGTCTCTTGGCAAAGGCAGGGGGCTGTTCTGGTGTCTTTCAGCAGATATAGCTTTTATTTTTCATCTCTTCTGGCCACCCTAGTACCCTACCCAAATGCTTAATGAAAAAGAAGCCATGGAAGGGAATGGTCTGTCAGTCAGGTTAGCCTACAGCAGTCTGGACTTGTCTGTTTGCAAGGAGGTGAGATGATTGTACATGTGGCACGGAGCCAACCCAACCCTCTGAGGGCTGCATATGCTCACCAGCATGACAGCTCTGTCTGCATCCGCTTTCTTCTCAGCTAGAGGTGTGCATGTGTGGCAGGGTCACCTTATGGCAAGGCCCGGATGGGGTAGAAGAAGGGGCAGCTGAAAACCTAGCTAATGTGACCTATCAGAAATTACTGAAAGTACAAAGTATTAAAAGCTAGTTAGTTTGAACTAGGCAGACTCAGTCCTCTCACACAGTGAGAGGATTTATTTTCATTGATTTTCCTTATGATTACCTGCATAAGAATTTCTCCAGACTTCAGTGATAGACAGCTGGCAGCATAAGTCAGTGCATCAGAAGCAGGGCCTATATTTTTATTTCCTATCTACCAGGATACCCATTATACAATCTTAAGGCTCACACACATTTACATGCAGTTTTTACAATAAATGTAGATACTTAATATCTGTTTGCAACAATGAATTCCTTCCCTGGTTCTGTTTTGTTTTCATTTTGCTCTAATTTTAATGGGCTCTGAGTCTTGTTTAACTAACATTTCTGAGAATTGGAGGCAGAGGTGGGCTGGCATTTTCCTGGGCTTAGAAATGTCTGAGCTAATCAGTGAGTGAATGTGGGCCAGATAGCCTCAGAAGAACTTCAGTGTTGATGGGCCAAAGTCGATCTGCTGCAAATCAGTAGCTCCCCACAGATGGGCTCACAGGAAACTAGCATTTAAATTCTCATCTGGGTTCAGTGAAATCATTATAAGCCATGTTGGCTCCTCACTGTTTTATCTTTCAGAGCAGTAGCCAACAACTTTTCTAAGTTCAAACTGGCTCCTCATGGAAGTTGCAGCAGAAAAGCTAAGGGCAGACCCTCTGTCACTCTGTCTGTCTCTCCCATCCTGCATCCAAGATACTCATATCTTGTGCCTCACCGAAGCAGAGCACTGTGGATCCTACTGACTTGCATGTATGTGAATAGGCAGAATTTGACCTTGACCAACACAGTGCGAATCAGCCTTTTTCTTATTTCCAGTCCATCACAAGTTTGTCCATGGGGATAACTTCCAATGTTCTATTCTTCATCCAGCCACCAAGAATTTCTTGAGACCTATCCACTTGTGGAAACAAGGGGCCAAATGCCTTGGGGGGCTCAGGGAATGCAAATATGTAGTTGGAAGGTAGTTAGCACAGAGGATCATGGGTCCAAGGGAGGGAAAAGTTGAAAGACACATGTGTATGATCCTTATTTCTCTTACGCATGGCCAATCTGCCCAGTGTCCTGAAGGGCAGTGACCTGCTAGAACCATACTCAGATGTGAGAGATGATTGCCTTGGCCTTTGCAGGAGAAAACAAACACATCTTAAACCCAGGCGAAGAGGGGAGAAAATGTCAGCCACTCCCAGCCATCATTTCCCCCTGCGGTGCTCTGGGAAGCAGGAGAAAAGGTCTTTCCACACTAAAATGGCATGCATCCAGGATGAAAGGAGCAGCAGTAACCCTGAAAGAAAAGACAGTGACTGGAGATGAGAAAAGATCAACCTAAGCTAGACTATGACAAATGAGAGTGATTAGTTTAGGAGTGTGTGATTAGGCAAGAAAATGTCAGGGGTGAGGTGCTGAAAGGAGACAGAGAGGGTAAATATACCCGTTGTACACACATGGGGAAAAGTCTCAAAAGAGGAGCAGATTGGAGACAAGTCTCAAAGGAGAAGGAGAGGAAACGGGCAACTCTAAAGGAAGATCACCAAGAAGCCTTTTCTTTTACTTTGTATGTCCCATCCCCCTGCTACAACCTGTCTCAGACCTGCAGTTCTCTGTTCTGAAGACCCTGCTAGATGTTAGGAGTACATTGCCATTGTCCTCATAAGTTTTGTGCTGTCAGGAATATGAGATTTTTGTGTCCGTGGAAGGCTCAGGTAGGGACACTCCTTTCATGTTTTTCTGTGGTTTTCTGTTTCATAACTGGTTGTCTTGATTTGTATGCTCCTGTGTTTCCCTTCTTTTCTCATCCTGTCTCTCTTTTTTTAGGCTTTAGTACTAAGCATATTCTCACTTTCCTTCTTGGGCTCAGAATCTGCTATCCCCTCTGAGGTCAAAGCCCAGGTTCCTACAAATGACTGTGGTCATTCATTTTAAAATGGTATGTCGACTCTGGTCTTGCTAAAATTGTCAATAAATCATTTTGAAAAGCCATATAGTTTCATTCAGATGCCAGCAGACTTTACCCTACTGTCATATCTTCCTTCTCTGCCCAAGTTTTTAGAACATTCAGACTAAGAACAAAAGTTAGTAATGGTAACATGCTGGTTGGTAATAGGAACAATCAGGACATTGTCTGTTAGATATAGCCAGTGTCCTCACTGCCACCAGAAAGTATCACTAGGATCCATCTGACTGTATGCAGATATTGACAGTGTAGGCATTTATGGCAGGACTAGTCACCTTCTGTATACTTCGCAGTCAATAAAGACAAATAAGCGCTTGCAGAGCACATTTCATCTTATCCTTAATCAATCAATCTACTTCAGGCCAGATGAGTCACCTGAAAAACACTTGTTCCTCTTTTGCCTAGGGTGAGCTGGTTAATGCAGGTCCATGTTGTATTTAGCTAAAGCTAATAGGATTCATCTCCCCATGTCACTGTCTCAAAGTATGAGTCCAAAATGGTCAACTCCAAATATCTCTTTATTACATAAAAGACGTCAAGGAGACAGCTCACAAGAAGAGAGAGCATTTGTTAGAAAGGTGGAATAGGTGTACTGACTTCTCATCCAACACCTTTTCCAAGAAGCACCATCCCCGTGAATCTCGTTAAGGACCTTGATTCAGAGATACAGTAGTCTTTCTTTTGAACTTTTCAGTTTACCCTCATATAGTAGGGTAATTTTATCTTAACATTGGCAGCAATCTGCAGAATTCCCTATGGAATATATTGAAGCTACACAAACACAAATCCTAGAGAAACAATATTTAGTTTTCGAAGACAATTGAAATATTTTTAAGACCAACCACTGTTTTGGCCCAAAGTACGCACTTTCTGCATGGCAATCTTCAATTTGTACCAGATGCAACAGCAAAGATATTTACTACACATACCCCAAACTGCACAAATTCCTTTGTCTTTGTGTTCACTTAACCTCAACTTCCATTCCACATAACTTACTTCACCTCAACTATGTTTCTTGGAATAACATTGAATTTTGGTCAGTTCATTATTGGCTTTGTTTGTCTTTGGTGCACTGTGCGTTACAGTGTTGGCATGAAACATGAAATACTGCAGAGAAGGAATCCAATATGGTAATGCAATTATTTGCCTTCTATTGCAGGAATAGTTTCCATTATGGCTCCTTATTTTTCACACTCTCATAACTTTCCAAAACATTCACCTTTGGAGATGGAGTTTTCCATGCTTGATGCTTGCCTGGAGGTTATTTTGCCTATGTGAGTGGAAGTTTTAGTAAAAGCTTTCTAGTCACTTTTACATTATAGGAGAGTGGGAAAAAAAACCACCTTTTTTTTTTAAAGCTTGGAAAGAAGAATGTCTAACCACACTTCGAAGAAGGGCAACTAAATCTGCTGAGGGTTGAAATTTGACAAGCACAATCAGTTGGAAGCCCTGATGTCCTGTGTTACAGACCCTACTTTTTGAGCTGATCTCTATGAATCTCAGTGTCTTTAGGGGGCTATTTGTGTTTAACAGCCTCCAAAATCAAAGCATAAACGAACCCCACTGTTAACAAGTAACTTCTGTCCCTTCTTTCCCAGCGAAAACAAAATGAGGAACTGTATTAATAACTCTGTCCCCAAGAGTCCAGAAACGCTAAAGGTAAATTTCTGATAGAGTTAACTCAGTCTCTTGGAATGTGTTTAATAAGTTTGTGTGTAAAGGACTTGCCCTTCCAGTTAAACAGGGGATGAAGAGAACTGACTGGTATTAAAAGAGATGGTATCTTTTTCCTGTCATCTCTTTTTGTTTTCCTGCTGAACACATCTACCTGATTTGTGGGAAGGCCTTGGCGCTGACCTGTGTAATAGCTTATGAATCCTACATGAAGTCTAGGAAGTTAGGCAATTATTGTGTGACTGTATCTGGTTATTGGATTATTGTCTGCTTGAATAAGTTCCCTTAGTGTAATAGCCAAGATGTCTTAACATCTTGACACAAAAGAAGGGAAGAAACACAATAGTTCCAGAAGAGCAAACTCTTAGTTGACATATCAGGGTTTCTTAAGAAATAATGCTGAAGTTACAAGCTTTAAAGAAGCTACTTGCAGGCAATATGCAAATTAAAAAACATGGAAATTTATCATCAGTTAGAAACTCCTAATGCTGAAAAGTCACTGACGGGTTGTGGTCACTGATAGAAAGTGCTTGGGAGGCTGAAGAAGCTTGTCTTTTTAAGGACCCAGAGAGGTTACAAGTTTTGTGTGAGGTAAAGTTATTGGTTTCCTCATGATTTCGGGGGACAGACACAGATGGAGATGTCTGAAGATTTAAAATTCTATTTTGTGTTTCTACTGCTCATAAGACACTTTCAGGTTGTCTGCATTAATGAACACTTGTTTGTTAAGTGTTCATAAGTGATTTGTGATCAGTGATGAGTAGCTTCCAGCTCACTTGAGTGAGAGGCTAGACTAGGTGACCTCACTAGGTTCCTTTTAACCTGAATTATCTTGTCATCCCCTGACCACTTTGCACAGCATCCACTCTGATTTTACCATGCAGCTCAATAAGGAAAGTGATGCTGCCACATTCACGTGGTAGAACAGTTCATTGCTTCATGGCCAGTGTCACTGTGGAGGTCAGCATGATCATGCCCTGGCTGGATTATTCTGTTGTTTCTGTGCAGCATATGGCAAAGTATCTCCCCCATCTTGAGCTCATGGTTAGGATGTATATTGCCCTATTCTGTCCCCAAAATGTGGCAATCACAAAAGAGCGTTTGCCATGGTCTCTCTGATCATGGCAGGTGGTCCTTTTGCATCCAAGTCAGGAGCACCATATATGCATGTTGTGCATTCCACTTCTTGGAAGTCCTCCCTCTGCCTCCTGCGACAAATGTTTACTTTCTGAACTATTGACACAAGATATCAGTCCCCATAATGTGATAATTTCCACTTTCATCTTTATCAGTGCTGTTTGATGCTCTGCAGCCTCTACCCAGGTGACCATGGGGAGTTCAGTCACATCCAGAGCTTCTGCCCGCTCTGCCAAACATGTCTCCAGGTGCCTGAAGGCGGCTAGGCTACTTGGAAGATCACCTGAATGCCAATATGAGTGCTGCTGGGACCGCCAGGCCTGCCAAGTTGACTGCCCCCTACGACAGGGCAGCGGTGGCTGTTTTCAGCCTCCATGAGTCCAGCCGGCTGTGCTTTTCCAGAGAGCTCTCACCCAACCATGTGGGCAGGCATGAACCTCCTGCTTTGGCCTGCTGGTCCTGTCTCACTTGGGTCCCCATGTGCAGGCATGACTTGTGGCCTTGCAGGGTGGAGGGAGAGAGGTGAAAGCGCCATAGCCTTGGCCAAGGCCCAGTGCTTACCATTTTCCCCACTCACATACCAGTTCTCAAGACCTATCTGTATCATGTGACCCACATACTTCCTGAGCCTTCATCATCTTCCCTGCTCTTGACTCCTCTCGCTTTGGTGCCATGTCTATCCCTGCTCATCTGTCTTTTCTCTGGCACTTCTCCTAGGCATGAGTCATGGGGCACCTTCTCACCAGCCAGCCTGGGAAGAGCAGGGGTCCTCCTTCTTGCTTGGAGATAGGGATGGGACACAGCGATGGCACTTTGCCCACAGGATGAGGCACGAAGGGACAAAGGTAAAGGCCCTCCCACAGGTCAACAAGTCCAGAGAAAGACACGTGTTATAAAAATACTTTCTGGTTGTCAAGCCTTTTCCTGTGGTCAAGTGCCAGCAAATTGCATTGGCCTCACACAGAGAAGATTCTGGCAAGATGTCATTCCTGAAATGTGCACTGAAAGCCAGTACACATTATACAGTACTCCAGAGACTGTCAGCTCTGTGGAGAGAACAAAACATCAGGGAAAATGGTCAACCCTCTTCCCCACTTCACCTCCCCTTAAACTGGTGACCAGCTCATATCAGCGAGAAGCTTCAACACCAAGTATTTTAATCCAGGCTTTTCTTGCTTGAATCAGAGAGGAGGAAGGCGAAAGGAAGACCAATATAGCAGGGAGAGGCTTGCCATAGAGATTATTCCTTCTCCCCCAGTATGTCTTGCTTAACTAGAAAAGAAGGGACCAATGCAGTTCTGATTAGGCACCAGAAAAAAAAAATCCTTCATAGATCACTAGGGCTATTTGCAATCCCCAAGTCCATTCATATTCATTGTACCCAGGAAAGATGGGTCATGATACTGGAGGGAAGACAGAGAACATAATCACAAGCCACATACTGGACTGGCCTTTTTAATACAAAAGTTAGCCCTAACAACCCTCTGCTGTCTATTCATGGCAATGAATCCAAGTAAGGACTGTTTGCTCTTTTTATTGTTAAACTGTGTGTCACATCAGAGTCTATAAAAGAACCAATTTCTCTACCAATTGATAAATGAAGAAGACCAGGATGAAAACAAGCAGTAGTAGTGCCCCCTCGTCTTCAATCACTCTGCTCCCATTTAAAGGAGCTTCTTGAGCCTGGTGCTCTAATTGCCTCCAGGTTAAGTGCCAAGCCTTGATATTGAGAACATAAAGTAGAGCCTCTTCCCGTCTTAACTGGCTCACTTCTTAGAGCTATAGCTATGGGCCATCAGACAACATGCTGGTGGACTAAGCCGATCTAAGCAGAAATAGGCTGATTTGTGTAAGAACAAGATGACTCAAAAGAAATAATCTTGTTAGAGCTGATAGCTCGAGTCTGCTACCTATCTTGCACCATGAAGGACTTCCAGTGCAGCTATTCATCCTATGGTGGGCATTCGTTATGATATCAGTCCTACAGCTCCTTGTGGTCACTGTGCAGCCTCTCTTGTTGCTCAGATACTACTTCACCTCAGGACCAGTGAGCAAGGTTACCCTGCATTTCAAACCTTGATGCATGTGGATTGTCCACAATTAGTAGGTTGTGCCAGTGCTGGTGAACGGTGCTGTACATCCTGTCCACATTGGATGGGGTGCCTAGAATACACCTGATTCATATGAAGGGTGTTACAAGGCAGCTCTAAGTTTCCTGAGTAACAGTCTTTTTCACTAGCAGAGCATATTCAGGGCAGCAAGCCATGATTTGCTATGTGTCTTAGCCAAAGGGCTGTGTGGTAAAGGGAGGAACAAACATTTGTGTCTGGATCTAAGCCCAGGAGCTTATCCTCCAGCTTTGCACTTGTGCAGCTAGTGCTGCAGGGCTGCCCCAATGGCTGTCTGTCTTGGGCTCCTCCATCTTGTTCTGTCAACATTATGTGACTCAAAAACTGAATTCCCTGGTTCCCTTCTTTTGCTTTGTAGGTCATATTTTGGGGAGTCATTCTAGTGTGTAAGGGAGTTGACCCTAACCAAAGAGTGACTATTGCTGCCAGGCTTATGGCAAGACTGCAGCAAAATCATAGAATCATAGAATGCCTAAGGCTGGAAGGGACCTCTAGAGGTCATCTAGTCCAACCCCGCTGCACACGCAGGGCCACCTAGAGCACGTGGCACAGGGCTGCATCCAAGCGGGTCTTGAAGATCTCCAGAGAAGGAGACTCCACAGCCTCTCTGGGCAGCCTGTTCCAGTGCTCTGTCACCCTCACTGTCAAGAAATTCTTCCTTAAGTTCCCGTGGAACTTTTTATGCTTCAATTTGTGGCCATTTCCTCTAGTTCTGTCAGTGACCACCAGTAAAAAGAGGCCGGCCCCATCCTCCTCATTGCCTCCCTTGAGGCACTTATAGACACAGATCAGATCCCCTCTCAGCCTTCTCTATGAGGTCATTGTCACATGGATATGCTGGATGTGTCATTACCATCCTCACTTAAAGCCATGAGTTGTCCTTCAGATCTGCTTGGTGGGTGTTGAGTTATTCTTCTGTCATCCAAGAGCTTTCCTTGAGTGAAGGCCTTCAGGCTTTCTCGTTGCCTGAAAGGCTTATGTGAAAGTAAATGGACAGCCTGAAAGGCTACATGCTCGAGCTGAAGTATCTTTCTCCCTCTTAAATTTTCACTTTTGCTTTTAGCGTTGAAGTCCTCCTTCAACTTCTTCATCTTTGCCCATCATAGATTTTCAAACTACATTTACCCCAATGACCGATCTGTCTAGGGATTTCTACATACCTACAGTTCTTGCAGGTCCCCACTATAAAATCATGGCCCTGCATATATTTCTTCTTTCCACCCCTGCCCCATTTAGTGAGGACTATGTGGGCCTTATCTATCTTGCCCTTGGATGTCAAGTGGTCAGCATGCCTGGCTGGAGAGATGTACATGACAGGTCCCTGTGCTCTGCTGGCAATGCCCAGTATTTGAAAGGACATGCTGTATTTGAAGGGACAAGGAAGGGGGACCAGGTGTCATGGCCTGCATCACTGATGCTCAGAGTCTCGCCTCAATGGAAGTGCAGGGACAAGTGAACAGGGCAGAAGAGGTACAGATTGGAGGCAAGGTAAGAGCTGACTCACTCAAATCCTTCAGTCAGGGAGACTTTATGTTTAAGGAAAGAGAGAAAACAAAACCCCACATTGTCAGCTTATCACAGGCTTCAGAGTGTGGTTCAGTAGGGTGAGACCAGACAGACAGGAGCCTAATCTGTCTCAGGTCTGCTAGCTGCATGTTGGGTGGTCTTTGAAATCTGTTTGCTTTTCCATCTGCAAAATGGGGCTAAGTGGTCCTTACCTTTGTTTTCAAGATCGTTCAGTTCTCAGTATGAAACCTGCTATGTAAATGAGGAAGGTCTTGTCTCAGTGTTGTTTCTTAGCAATGAACACCAGACCTTGAATTTTGACCTTTCCATGCTATGTTGTTGTTTTCTTTTTTTTTTCTTTCTTTCTTTTTTTTTTCATGACTATGTGTACTTGCCTCACCAGGCCTGAACTAAGCGGACTAGTAGCAATTGAAGGTCAGAATTACTTTTCCTGATGGCTCCAACCATATAACTAGGGGTTATAGCAGTGCTGGAGGGGGGTATATTTATGGGCATGCAGATAAACTACCATTTGGATGCATTTCTGACGGTATGTGGAGGGATGGAAACACAGCTCTGTGGGGACACAGTGTGGTCACTCCTAAAAATGGCACTTGATGTGCATGAAATGAACCTTTGACTTTCTCTCTAAGTATATTTAGGCATAGTGCAAGATTGAAGATGAATTTGCATGTCATAATAGTCAAGTAAATAGAAGAGCCAACTTGTAAGGTTATCTAGCTGTTGGCTCCTATCTTTCAGCAGGCCAAATTTTGACATAAACCAACTTGCAAAGATGAAAAATACTGACTCAGTTTTCTGCACTTTGCCTCCTGGTAACCCTGCACTTGATCTTCTTGGCCAGATTCAGCAGAGAGGCTAAGTGTATCTCAGCCAGTGTAAATCATGCCTCTTGTCTTGCGCCATTTGTAAATGACACCAACCTAGACTCTGCATTTGTTTCCACAACAAATGCACATCAGTAGGCATTTCTCTGTGAATTTTAATCTAACTGGGAAAGCCATTTCCATGTAAACTGGTCCCCTCAGTACATTTCAGTGTCTTCATTAGGCTGTACAGCCTGTCTGTCTGAGCCTATATTGCTATAGCTATCCTTGCTACCTAAATTTTAGAGCTACCTTTCCTTGGAACTTTTCCAACAATGATTTAAACTATCCTAGATTCAAGCCCTGTCTTCAATAGATAATTTATACACAGATATAATGTATCTACATCAAATCTGAAGCTGAACAACTTAAAAGCCCTGACCCCAGATTTCCTGCAGCTCGTCGAGTTGGAAGGACATGCAGGAGATACTACTAACTCAACTAGGCCAAGTCCAGACTTCTTGTCTGTTGTGGATGCTACTATCCTGATTTCTGAATTCAAGTCCTCCCTACCTAAGTAAGAACATGATTTTGATATCCATGAACTAACTTCTGGATTATCCCTTCACTTAACTTGTTTAAATACGCACCAAGGAGATTCCATTAAACTTTTTGCTGCAGCTAGTGGTAGTGGCAGAGGGAGGGTGCTGCACTAGACCATGCAGTGCTCTCTGGAATACAGCAGCAGTATTTCATTAATATCCTCACTGTTGACTGGATCCATAAGCATGACAGTTGTCTGAAGAAACAGCCACAAAATGGGAATTCATCAGTTTGTTAAAACCTAAGGATTTCAAGTCTGGATGAAGTTTTGACTCACTCATCTTACAACACAGGCACCATATCTCAGCAGCCTAGGCACCATATAGACTGCCCCTCCTCCTCCTTCCCACCCACCTACCTGAGAGTCCATTCCCTCTCCAAGAGGAAGATGTAATGTTTCCGTTTTAGTTCAGGTTAGAAGACTAGCTTTTGTAACAAAGAAGAAGATTCTATGTGAATCCTAGTTCTTATCCTATTTCCTGTCAATCCTATGACCTTCCTAGTTCTCACTGTGATGCTGGAGAGACTGTTAATTCAGATTCCTGTTTAGCATGTGCATTTGGGATGATTGTTTATTAGCATTGAAGATCCCATAAAATTTATCAGGCATTTTCCTCTGGGATTCTGATTTTCCTAGAAAGAACTCAGATATACAGTGATATGTAACAGGATTGGATGCTACTGAAGATGATGAAGATGGCTCCAAGTTCCTCAGTTTCTTCAGATTAATGGAATAGTTGGTGTCAATCTATTATTAATGATGTTTGACATATAACATTTGATCTTTGCTTCCACAAAGTTCAGGAATGCTCAGATAAGCCTTTGGTCTTCTCATTATGGGATTTCAGACACCCAGGATGTAATATTAATGATAAATTAAAAATACCCCTCAAATATGAATTAGTAATAGGCACTCTTGTTTAAAAGAGCATGGCAGCTCTAGGTCACTAATAGTTATGTGGAGGACTCTCAGGTGAAGTGTGATCATCCAGGTAAAACAAATGTTGCATGCAAGGTATGACACCATATAGGATATATTTTTTATGCATTTTCTATGGAGGGCTGCATTCATATATCAGTCTGTACATAAAAAGTACGAGGGCTCAGTGGGTCAGTGGATACTGACAGGACTGAGAAGATTTAAGTTCCCATCACAGAGTCACTCAATGACTGGACAAACCACCCATTCAGCTCCTCAATGCTGTTTTGATTCATAGCTTCCATTGATTTCAATAATATTACACATCACAATAACCTTGAAGGTCTGTGCTTTCATTGCTTTTCCAGAAAGGAATTTAGCAGTACTACCATGAATATGTTCATCTGAGGTGCTCAGGTGGTCCTACTATCAGAAGGTCCACAAAAGAGTAAAAGAGAGTACTGAGTGCATTCCTGTAAATGTGGGACCACATACCTAGAAGCAGCTCCATCCCATTACCAGGCTCTATCTCTGGATGGAATGTGCCGGCGTCCTTCAGAAACAATGTTCTTACTCTTCCTCTTACTTGTATCGGCTGTGAGATGCTGTGGGGTACAGCTCACGCTGTTCCTGCCTGCTGAGATAAGACTGCTTCAAAGTTCCAGCTTGCTAAAGAAAATCTCACACCCCATGCAATGTGTCTGGAAGCTTCCAGATTGTTTAGTTATATGAGCAGAACTCAATTTTCAGCAAATAACTTCTCAAATGTAGAGCTTTAAAATGCATCAGCTTGTCAAAAGAACGCAATAGAAAGATCAGTTAGAGTGAGAGCAAGCTCGTGTAATAGTTAAGGTACCTTTGAGACTTATAGACAGAAAATAATCAAAATACCTGTAACTTATCACAGAGCAGCACTTCTTCCTGTGTTGCCATTTTTTCACGGCCTACTTCTTTGTTTCATAGTTTGCAGTTGTGTACAGAAAGAGTGTCTTTTTTTATAGGATGAAGCCGTTCTGGGTCACCATACACTGCTGACCCTGACTTCTGCTACTGGACTGTTGTCCAAAGAACATCAGTTGGTTCTTCAGATAGGAAATGGTATTTAGAATAATGATACCATCCAGGGTTGGTGGGACCTGCATCATCTCTGATGTTCCACATACTCTGAGAGGAAAAACAAGGGACATCATCTGTCTGTTCTGATTTATGGAAAAATGTCTTTGAATGAGATTAAATCATGTTTTACTTCACTGGCAGGCACTCGAAAGACACAGATCTTTTTATATCTAATCAGGTCCTTTATCATTTATCATGAAGTTTAGCCAGAGTTCCAGGTCAAGTAAACTGCTTTGCAGTGTGTGCCAAAAGCAGGCTGCTATGTGGTCTTTGAAGCAAAAAAAAAGTGAATGATCTTCTCCCTGCAGGTTAGGTCCTCATGATAAGTTTGTAAATTAGCTGACACACCATTCGCTTCAACTTATTTTTTAGGACTTTCCTAGTGTACTAGCTTTACAGTTCTCGGTGAAAAGGAGAACATTAACTTATTGAAACAGCAATCTGAATTAAAAAAGCAGAAAATAAACATTTTTTTTTTCAGAACAGTTTTGAGGGAAGGTCTATCTTTGCTGAGAAGTTAAAGACTTCCCTTTACAGAAGAAACTGCTCTCAGGGAGCCATAAGCTATGGAATTTGTGTTTTTCTTTTAGTTATGCAGAAGATTATCATTCTATACGTGCGCTGGCGAAATCTAACCTCAGAGACAGAAACTCCTCTAATCCAAGCTTCTTATTCTTCAAGCAACTCATGTACATTATTGCAGTTGTTTTTTGAATGTTTGGAGTCGTCCACAAGGATCAGTTTGCCATAATGATAACCTCCATTTCTCACTGCAGAGGTGAGCTCTCAGCAGCACTGAGATCTCAGGTCAAACCCAAATCTATCACAGAGCATGGAGGGGAACTGCATATTTGAAGTTATCTGAAGTTATTCAGATATTAAGATGTACGAACTGTTTTCAGCACTTAATCCAGACCTGAATTCACATTTTGAACCCTTCCTGAGTTAAGGGAATTGGGATCAGAAAGGTCAAATCTGTATTCATGTTGAGCAAGACTCCTGAATTATGTCACTGGAATAAAATTTTAATGATGGAACGTAGAAAACTTACTGAAAATAGAAACTTGCAAGCTTATTAACCATTTCTTGGATTGCAAATAGGTAACATCTATTTGCTGTTTTTTTGACTGTTTCTTCATATCATAGTATGTGGAAATTTTTGATCATTTCATAATTTCATTGAGTGAAATATACTCACCCTTTCCATCCTACATGTTAACATTTTCTTGAGAACTTGCAGGGTAATTACTCAGTGTTTCTGGGTGGAGAGAAATGTTCCCTCGTTGAAATGAGGACCTCTATACACAAAAAGGAAACATATAGCCTTTTTAGCCCACTGATAAGAAGTATCTCCTGCTGGCGCTGAGGAAACATTCGTGGTGCACCAGAGGCAGTGAAAGTTCTTGTACTGACTGCAGTGAGTGCAGGAAGAAAGCCTGAATTTTTTCTAAATGCGAGAAATCTTTTACTTTCCATCAAAGCAAATATCTGCTTGTAGAATTTCTTTGCTAGAAGCTGCAATAACGCACTGCCATGGGGGATTTGATGCGAAAATGGGTAAATATCACATTTGGTTTTTGGATTAAGGTCTGAAGGATGCCTCTTAAGGACTAGTTTGACAGTCTGTCAGATGGTTACTTAAGCTGGTTTCACTGTAACCTTCTTAAGTGAAGGAATAGGATCAGTGTCCACCAGCAGATGGTGCCTCTGCCTGACAATGTTTTTTCTTTTTTCATGACCATTGAAAGATACAGCATCTCACTTGCTACTCTAGAAGATATTTTGCACAGTAAACATTTTCACTTATGTCAAATGCTATATTTGTGATACATGCCATGCATGCCTTCCTGACAGCTCTTTGCTTACCTCTATTGCTGCTCTTCTTTGAAAGATAGTTGAGCAAACAAACAATTTCCTTTTAAAAATATGTACCAGAAAACGTTTTTGTTTTGTAGGTGTAATGTTGGGCTGCAAAACTTCCATGCTAAGAAAAGGAGAGGTGGGGGATTGGTTTAACTTGGAATTTCTTTCAGGTTAACTTCAGGGAGACATGTATTGTCATAACTAAGCAGGCCACCCATCCCCTAGTCTGCTAATTTCCAGCCTCCCAAGACAATAAACCAAACTTCTCCAGTTCTGAAAGTGGCTGTACCTGAAGAGGAGGCAAGTAGACAAGTAAACACCCATATGACTCCAGAGTATGCCTACTAATATTTGTGCTGTGTATGTTACAACTAAATTGCATTTGGATGCTTGTACTGTTTTTTTTTTTTTTTCTATTACAATCACACACACATAGACACACAAAATAATGAAGATCCTGGACACCACTGAGTTAAGTCTCAATATCATATTCTCTAAAATACACATACCTCTATGTTTAATATATCTACTCCTTTAGTTCATCCATCACTGTGTGCATATGTTCTGCTTTTTCCTGTATCAAGATACAAGCTCAGGTTTAGCTGTGATTTTTTCTGCTTCCAAATTGGAGGGTTGCTCTTAATCCTGGGCTTGTAGCTGGCTTTGGAACAGAGAAGGAGTGATGGTCATGGTTCATCTCCGCATTGCAAGTGCCGGACAAGGAGTGCCAGTGCCCTCGCTAAAGACAAAAAAACAGGAGTTGAGTGCATGATTTGTATGCAGTATTGATTCAATATGTTGAACTGGAAACTGGAGTAAAGAACATACAGTAGTGAGACCCAAACTTAGTCTTGCTGCCCTGCAAAGTTGACTGTTGTATTTTTGTGCCTGTCAATGTGCTTTGGGCAGCTTCATCCCCACCTGGCAGATTTCAGGATGAGGACCACGGTTACCCTACCGAGAATATGAAACCTCTGGTCAAGCGAAAGGCAGGATGAGTATCAGCACGAGATGCAAACTTTGTGAACATATTCTTACACTAATCCTGACAATATTATACACACAAAAAGGTATGCAGACTCTAATAACGTTAGTCTGATAACATTCTTGAAAAATCTGATTAATTTTAATATTGACTTAATTTTTCTTAAAATGGTAGTTTTTCCTCTTCCTCCTACCTCACAAATGGCCAGTGAAGCACAGCTAAATTCAGCCTTCTTGAAGAGGGCACTTTGATAAACTGTATGCTATGTAGGCCTGGAACTAAAAGAAAACATTTCTATGACTTTCATGAGACTATTGTACATACCATGCCATGACACTTCCAGCAGTCTTTTCCTGGCTGCAGTATTTGCACTACTGAAATTTAGCATGAGTCAACAATTTGTGGTTCTTAACTGTAGCTTTTACTGAAGTCTTTCACGAAGATGCCAGAATATGTTTTCTAGAACCCTGGATATTTGCAGATCCAGGAAGTTAATTAATCAGATGGAATCCAATTAAAAGATTACTTTCCTGCTCTCCAGATAGACTGTTATATGGACGTAAAAATTATCTGTTAAAATCCCTCAGGCAGCTTACCCAGAATAACCTTCCTTTGGATCTACTCCAGTTCCCAGTGGAGGCCCTGATTCAGGAAATCACCTTTATTCCGAAGAGCACTTAAGCAATTGCTTAAAGTTAGGCATGTACGTAAGAGCTACTTTGAATTAGCTTGTACCTAATTGTGCCCCCACATGCCTTCCTAAATTGAAATGGTCAATGGAAACATTCCAGCTGGTTTCAGAATGCAGAGACAAGGCTGTTGCTGTTTCTACAGAGACTATACCTCTTAATTATACAGATTCTGACGGAGTTATATAACATATGCTATCTTTAAAAATACACTTGTATATCTTCTTAAAATGTTGTCTTGGGATTAGATTCAACAAGGTCAGCCATGGGATTGCTCCTGGCAACATATGGCACAACTAGGAAGAAGTGTTTGTACAACCTGGCCTGCCTTCCAGGGCACATATTCATGTGCTAAGTATGGTACCTGACTGCTAGCAGTAGTAACTTTGATCAGAGGAGCTGCAGAGCAAATACAAACCATGTTTTCTACAGTAAAGGAGCAGTAGGTAAACTACTGAAGGGCCCACTTTGAAATAAAGGAGTCTTTTGACAACGGCTTCCATGGCAACAAGATTAGGCCCAACACAGTAAGTGCATGTAGCTCACAGTGAAATGCGAATACTAAATTAAAAGCAAATAAGTGAAACAGGTGACTAGCGCAGATGAAAACAATGAACAGAAGAAGCCAGCTGAAATCAGAGCTGAAATAGGCATCCAAGTCTGAAAGGAGGATCACTCATGCACCTTAGTGCTCATCATACAAACCTTAGTCTTACAGGCCAGCTCTTGCCTCTTTAATGTGGAACAAACTGGGGCACCAGAATCACAAGCTAAACTCTGCCTACCCATACCCACCTTCCAGACGGAGCCCACGTAGGGCCCGGTGACTCGCAGGAGCATGTGCTAGCACCATGTCCAGGGACAGCTGCCTGGGAGGTATCTCTGGTGCTTTGTCCTTTTGCAGTGATCAAATATTTGTTGCCTGCTTAAGTGCATGGCCAAAGGATGGGAAGGGCTCTGAGGAATCAGGTAGTGGGAGTTTAGACAGTGGGATACATGAGATGACTGTGGGCTTATCTCTATCTGTAAAGCAGTTGTGGTGGACCAAGATCTCCCAAGAAGCAAAGGAGCTTACTCTGATGCACAGGAATTGTCCTGGGGACTCTGGCACATCCATGTAAAGACACCTACCTCAAAGGACTGGTGCAAGGAACTCATCCTGACTTACAGAGCCTTTTTGAGAAAGTCTGTGTGCAGGTGTCGCTCTCTGGAAGAACAGTACTTCAGATTCCTGCAGGCCTGTGACTGCTCAGTTTGATATGGGGAAATCAGCTGTTGGGGTGGCACCATTAAGGGTTTAAGGTGCTGTTACGAAGGTTGTTTACTTGGACACGGGTCTCATGTTGTGCCTGGAGTGGCAGGTAGCTTTCAGAAACCAGATGCACTGGGGAAGGATACTGTAGTGGAAGACAAATGCTCTTACTGTGCCCCTAGAGCAGGCAGTGGCTATTTAACTATAAACATCTCCTTTCCCTGCAGGGTGGGTCAGGCTCCTCGAAGCTAGTATGAGAAACACTGGCATGGCAAGCCAGGCACAGGCCTGTGGTCTGATGAAATGGACTGTATTGCTGTACTGGGGACTGTATTGCTCCCCAGTAACACTGAGCAGAAACTTACTGCAGCTGCCAGGCACTTTGGGAAGGCAGCCCTGCCCAATGCAGCCCCACACATGGGGGCCAGACCAGTAAATTCCAGTGCCCTTCCAGTGCCTGCAGTGTGGTGGTGAAACCAAGTATGAAGAAAAGTGCAGGCAAAACAACACTGCCTCTGGAAACACTTGGGTGCTGGTGCTCTGAGGGCATGCACGTGTGGGTGGCTTTCATTTGCTATTGCAGAAGGCAGGAGTTTTGCATGAAATGGAAGCTTAACACTGACAGGATAAAAGTCAATTTGCACAACTGGTTTGCAGATGTATAAGCAAATGGGCCCAGGGTCAAGGAAGGCTGAGGAAACAAGAGATGTGCTTATGTTCCTGCAATATATACCAGATTAAATGAACAATTTAAATGAGCAAGTGAGCTGACTTGTTTTCCTGCTTTGTTAGTGGACTTGAAACAAACTCTTGGCATTGGTATTTAGAACTGTTAGGTGATGCAGGGGTTCAGGGTGTGTTTTGTTCTCAATGACACTATGAATTGCTATGAGTAAAACACAGATTTTTCTGCCAAATTAAGTGTCAGTTTAATGTAACTCTCTGGCAGTGATGTTTGGCTCCTGAAATACCATTACATGGGACTGTGTAGGGTGCTCACTCTGTTTCTTTATTTCATCAAAATGTTCCAGCCCAGCCTTTGCTTCTCCCTTCATTAGCATGATGTGAGCAGTGACATTTGGTTCTACAAACATAGACCTTTGTTAAACTCCCACCTATGAGCAATGGCCAAGTTTTCTAGGTTATACCAAGGTCAACAGATTGGAGAAAAATAAACAATGCTTTTTTTTTAAAAGGCAACGATGGAATGCAAATAATGCCCCCCCACCCTGCTCCAATGCTATAGCTCTAGAGCTAAGTTGCAATTTCCATGAAAAACTGAATTAATCAGCAGGATGCACGCAGCTGTAGTGATCATATTACCTGATCACGATCATCTGCTGTGGATGCTGTCCTCCTCTTCCTGCAGGCATGCATAACTTGAATCAGCACTAGTAACAAAGCTGCTTGAGTGCCACAAGATAAGATGCAGAGCTCTCCACCTTTTCTTTCCTAATATGGGAGGCAGAACCACATTGCATTGTATGGCTCAGAGGGGAAAGTGCTTGCTTGCTAGCACAGCAGTTTTGAGCACAGAGGGAGGGAGACAGGCAGGCCCTTTGGCAAGCCCTTTAATTCACAGCCTCTGCCAGTCCCCGGCTTCAGAAGATCCCGCTTAGGAAGGCCTGCTCTTTTGAAAGCGCTTACATTCAGTGACTCTGAGAAATGGGGCAGCGGTACCTAGCTAGCTAGCTGGCTTCCAAAGGGAGACAGTTATAAGCAGAAGCATTTAACATCTATGTATGAGGCAGGTCTTGATTACTGGCCAAATGTATCTGGTAAGCTATGCATGACTTCTACATACGGCTGCAAGCTTTTTTAAGACACTGCTTGTCCTTCTGCAACAAGTGAAATTACCTGTGTACATATTCCCATTGGATGTGTAACAGCTTTGCACTCCTGGCTCTTGGCAATGCAGGGAAACAACTTCAGCAGGATTTGAAAGGCCCTAGACGTCTTGTAATTTTTCAGGGTCCAGGTGTGGCTCAAATTTAAACCTTGTCTTTAATCCTCTCTCTTCTGAACGGTATTACTTCAAAAGTTATCTGGAAACGTGTTCTTGCTAAGGAGTTGCAGTGACCCTACAGGAGGAATGGCTGATCTCTCCTGTTCATGTGAATCAGGCTGTTTATTTTGCTGAAGAATTGTGAAAACAGATGATTCACTCGTATGTACCAGTTTTCAACAACAAGTGCATAGATCTGTAGGCACATGAGTTAACAACAACATCAAGCCCCACAAAAGTGGCTATTGCCAGTAAGTATCGCTCCAATTCAGACCCTCCTTTGTCTGCAGGCAGTGAACTGCAGTGTAACTACAGACCACGGCTTTTAATAACAGCTGAAAGCATGGGGAAAACCCATCTGATATTTAAGAGGAAACATGTGTGGGTACTTCAGGTTTATTTTCTTTTCTGAGAAAAGAATATACATTTGAGATGCCATGTCTCTTCCTTCCTGCCAGGAGAATGCTGTTCTCAGGTGGTGGTGGTGTGAACAGGTCAAGCCTAGAGCTTGAAACCAGTCCTGTATTTTAGGATCCCTTTGTCTCCAGGGCATGCAGTGAAGATGGGGTTTCCCATGAGAGAGGTGAAATGCTGGGAGGTCTACTCTTTTGTCTGAGACTGTATTTCAGGAGCTCTAGTTGACTGGGAATGGTATGGGCTGCAGGATCCTTTGAATGCCGTCTCTTGCCACGTTGCAGTTTGGCCAGACAGTTTACATGCGTTGGTCAGAAAGCTGTGGTGAGCTGAGGAGGAGGAATAGCAAGGTGCAATTTAGTGGCTTACCTACATCGTGTTGGAGAATGCTTCCCTCAGAGCTATCTTTCCCCGTCATATGAAGGCAAAACCTGTTCTGGTGGTCACTGTTCGGAAAGGAGTTTATTTTCCCTCTTGCCTTTAGAAGTGTGACCTCAGAAAGACTGAGGAGTGAATCTCCTAAAGTTACTCCTGGGATTAAGCTTTGACCACCGTAAAATGTCGGTGCTTTCTTTTTCATTTGAACACTATGCAGACAGTATCCTTATTTATTATCTAAAGCCTTTGCTGCTGCAATACAGAACCATGGCAACAAAACCGAATGATTGCAGTCTCCTCCTAGTCAGGATTTATCCATCCCTATAGCTTGGGCTGAATGGAGCAATGCATAACATGTTTGTATCATCTCACTTGTTGTGCCATCCTGACCCCAGGCACAGATAGCACTTAGGACCTGACTTCTTCTGCCATGTTGCTTTTTTAAAGTTTTCGGAGTTGGAGAAACCGCTTAGAATTTGAATCCCTCGCTGTCAAATGCATTTTATCTCACAAAGATGAAGGGTTTTCCTCACAGCCTTGCTTATGTTTGTATTGCCTCACAAAATATGTTTAAAAATCAGTTTTCATTTGAATCCATTGATTCACTCGAATCTCACTTTTGTAGGAAATCATGCTTTGTCAAATATATATTCCTTTAGTCACTAAGGACCATTCCAGGTGGTCCTCTCTGTTGTCCATACTATTACTTTAATTGTTTCTACAAAAGCTATTATAGATGTGGAGAGGGAGACAGTGAATTACTCTAATAATTAGAGAGCATAAGTATTCTAATTAGAGAGTGTAAGCACTCATGTGGGACATGAGAAGCCAAACACAAAGCAGCAGCCAATATTCCTCTCTTGGTAATGAACTCTGAGAGTAACAGGATTCCAAAACCCATGAGATGGGTTCAGCTGTTTTATTATTCCATGCCTCTCTGCATGAACAAACTGTCCAGAATTTGGCTCACAGAATCATAGAGTAGTTGGAGTTGAAAGGGATCTGGAGATCAACTGTCCCAACCTCCTTGCTCAAACCTGCCCTCCTTGGGCAGGTTGCCCAGAACAAAGTTCAGATAGCTGTTGAGTATCTTCAAGGACAAAGACTTCACAATTTCACTGGGCAATCTGTTCCTATGTTCAACCACCCTCACAGCAGCGCAGATGGAACTTCCTGTGTTTCAGCTGGTGCCCCATTGCCTCTCACGCCATCCCTGGGCACAACTGACAAGAGTCTGTCATTTTCTTTGCACCTTCCCTTCAGATATTTATATACATTGATCAGATCCTCCCCAGGCCTTCTCTTCTCCAGGTTGAATAGTTCCAGATCTCTCAGCCTCTACTCATATGAGACATGCTCCAAGCATCGTTCTAGTATAGCCCTTTGCTACACTTTGTTGTTGAGGGTTACATGGACTTCAAAAACAGATCAAGGTGTTCACAGCATATCTGGTCTCATTTTGAAAGTTTCCAAGGGTGGAGCCTCCCTTGTGAGCCTGCCCCTCTGAGTACCTCATTGTGAGGATTTTTTTTTCCTTACATCTTATCCCTTTCTACTTACTGTTATCTTTTGCCTCTTGCCCTTTCACTTTGAACTTCCAAGATGAATCTGACCGCATCTTCTCTATATAAAGTTTAGGAAGGTCTCCTCTTAGCCTTCTCTTCCTCAGGCCAAAGAAACCCTTCTCTCAGCCTCTACTTGTACATTATGTGCTGCAGTTCCTGAACATCTTGGCAGCCCTCTGCTGAACTTGCTCCAGTATGTCAATATATTTCTTGGACTGGAGAGCTCAAAGCTGGATAGAGTACTCCAGATGTGGTCTCGCAGTTGCCAAATAGAGCAGAATAATTTCCCTCAACCTGCTGGCTACAGTTTTATTAACGCACACTGGTATGCAGTGGGACTTCTCTGCTGTCAGGGCACACTGCTGACTCATGCTCAGCAGGACCCCCAGGTCTTCTCCAGAAGAGCATCTTTCTGTCCAGTTAGCACTAAGCCTGCATGGCCAGAAGGGTTTATTTCATCCAAATGAAAGACCTTGCATTTGTCTTCATTGAACTTCCTGAAGTTTCTGTCAGTCCATGTCACCAGTTTGCCAAAATCACTCTGAAGAGCAGCCAACCTTCAAACATAACTCTTGTTTCCCAAGGCTCACCCCAATTGGTGAGGGTTCACACTGTCATATAGGAAGCTGAAAAACAGTTACATAATAAACAACTGCAAACAAAATTAATTTAATTATAAAGCAAAGAGCTAAATGTCTGAGAGGTGGAAGTCAAAGTTCCAGGACAAGTGGTAGCTTACACATGCTATCCTGCTGCAGAGGCTAGTCACATGAATGAGAAGCACAGAGTCCTAGAAGCACAGTTTCAAAACAGGAAAAAGGCCTATGAAGTAAAAAGCCAGCATCATTAGTTACCAATACTGTTATGAAAAAACAGAAGGCTGGAAAATGTCTCAAGTTATAGTAAAAATCTCTGATTGTAACAAAAATCAATGTAAAGAAACAGCTCAGACCTAAATAATAGGTAGATGTAACCTTGAGTAATCTTGAGAGAAAAGATTTCAACAGTCACAGTTAAAGACAAACTAAAATAACCTGGTAGCTTTGATAGGTCATTTAGTTTTGGGTTACCAGTGAAGGGTAACAACACAGAAAGAAGCAACCAGACCTATTGTTAAAACTGATTTCACTAATGTTCTTTTAAGTGTTTGTGTACACATCAAAAGGAATCCAGAAGGAGTATCAAGAAGCTAAGAAGTTTGAAGAGAGGGAAAACTAATTCAGTACTTCAGCAGTTAAAGTTGAGAATATTGTGGTAAGCCTGTTATATATGAGAGGTTTTGATAGGCATGGTGACAACTACAATCTTATGATTTAACTAGCACAGAAGTAATATTGAAGAAAATGGCATAGGTAAGTATTAGGGATACTCATTACTGTTTGACAAGTAAGCTTAAAAGCTATATTTTTGTATTTCTAAAAATTAATATGAAAATTCATTCATCTGTAATATTGTTTATACTAATTGTGTTAAATTGTGTATACTAATGTGTTAAATATTGTCTAACTGTTCCTGGTTACATGTTCTTACTGTCAGTGATAACATTGTGTTGTGGGATTGAGACCCTGCTTCGGGACACTCAAGAGCATGGCCTCATGGATGAACTATCAGTCATTATGATGAAGCTGGTAGATGTCTCTAAAAGTGTTATTCTCAAGGATTATTACATAAACTATGATAATCAGAAATGCTATGGTTATTATTTACTCAATCTCACTCGTGTGATTGGTCCAGCTAGTCTTGATCTGGACCTCTCTCTCCAGTTTGGATACAAGGATATTATGGGAGGCCATGCTGAATGCCTTGCTGAAGTCAAGGTGAACAACAACCATCCCTCTGCCATCATCCACTGAACCAGTCTTCTCATCATTTTGCCATAAAAAGCAATCAGCTTGGTCAGGCACAATTTGTACTTGGTAAATCTATGCTGACGGTTCCAAATCACCTTTGGTTCCTCACATGCCTGATAATGGCTTTCTGAGGAACCTCCTGAAGGTCAGTGTGGCTGACCAAACTGAAGCTCCCTGTGCAGTTGTTGACCTTTTCAACGTTGAGCAGGGCATTTGGTTTTCTTTTTCACAGTTATCAGGGACCCTCCCTGACTGCCATGACCTTGCCATTCTTGGGGCGAGGACAGGATGCTCAACCACCTCTATCACAGACAGGAACCTTATGTTTTTGCTGTTTCAAATAGAGAAAAATATTAAGGATACCTCCTTTCCTGATCAATACATTTGCCTACCCATCCTTGTTTTTAACCAGTTCCATGTTGCCTGCTCTGGATAAACCTTAATTTTCTGGAGAACAAATGTGACCTTCAGTGGGATGGCAAAAGAGGATTATTCAAAGGCTCTTCATGTTCAGTTGAGAACAGAATAAGCAGTTAAACTTGATGTCTGTTTGACAATATATTCATCTTTGAGATACATATGTGCATATGCATGGACATGTGTGCATATGTCTGCAGATATTGGCCAGATGCAGAACTGGCCAGGGACAGATGGCAGAAGATGCTGGTTGAAGAAGTGATAGGTCCTTTCTCCTGGTTACAGGCAGAGAGCCCAGACCAGCAACTTCTAAGCTGTTCTGCTTACAGCCCAGCCTCCAGGGCTTTGGCTCCTCTGTGCTTCTACAGCCGCATACGGCACGTCTTCTAACACACCCTGATGACTCTCAGTGCCTTCATTCGGCAAGCACCAACAGGGTGCTTCTCTGGCTATGCAATGCTGAAGACTGGACTGTAGTGGTCCCCCTGGCATATGGGTTTTATTAAAGCAAACCAAAAAGTGGCTGGCTCGCTACCCTGAGCTCAAGGGACATAGCTAACAACATGGAGGAAATACCAAGAAAGAAGCCGAGGATCTGAGAGGAAATGCTGCCAGCATCTCTCCCCAGTGCTGGGAGACGTTTATGCATGCAGAATGATCCAGAAGAAGCAGCAGCAGTAACCATGACAATGTCAACAGCATGGTATCAGCTCCCGCAATGATTATTTTTTTCTCAGTACTATGAGCACTATTTTTTTTCGGTACTATGAGCATATATCTCCCTCTTATGATGTGAGCTGTTGACCAAGCAGTAGTCCATGTTTGCTTTTATCTTTCTCAAAGCAGAGCTAACCCCATGTAACTGCTTTCCCTGAAAATCACTTAGGGCAGGACTAGCTGTAAAATGAGAGCATTTTTAGAAGTGTTTGTCCCTCCCTCCACATGTGTCTGTGGAGCATTTTGTAAAGGTCTGTCTCTCCACCCTAATACCTCTCCCTTGGGTATCCTAATCATAGCCAGGAACCAATGCTGACTAAAACAAAAGGTATCTCATTCCACTAAACACACTGCTATTTCTGAGGTGTGACTCAGTGTCTTTCAGTTAGATGTCAACCTGTGTTATTTGCAGAAAAATAAAATCGACATTAATTCTGCTTCTGTCTTTTCCTGCTCCAGATAACGAGTGAGGCACAAGAAGAGAACAGCTCAGAGAGACCCAACCTGGTTTGGTTTGAGGGCCTGATTCCCACAATGTGAGTTTCAGAGTGGGGATCACCACTAACAGTCAAGTTCCTGGTACAAGAAAATGAGGGGGAAACCACATCCAATCCAAGGGAAAGACAGAGAGAGATGGAGCTTATGGCAAACAATAGAGGACACATGAAACAAAGGAACACGAGAAAGAAGTATCCAAATAGAGGGAAAGAGGTAAAAGACTCATGTGTCAACTTCCCAGTGGAAGGAGAAAATATTTTTCCCTTCAGATATTTCAGCCTGATCTCTTCAGCCTGTCTGGCTGACAGACCTTTTATAGTGCCTTTATAGCTCAGTGTTCAGTTTCTTGTGCCCATATCAGCCAGGAGAATTATTATTATTATTATTATTATTATGTAGATCTCTACTTGTTTTATGTCTAGCTCAACAAAAAGTAAGCTGCTTCAGCACTTAACCCTAGAAAATGTGACTGTGCTTTTTTACAACATATGAAATTGCATAAGCATAAAGAGCAGTATTCAGCATCTGACTCTTGTAAGCTGTCAGCCAATATTTAACTTTCCAGGTGAGATTAGATTTAGCATTTCATTTAATATAAATATAAAGCATTCGGTACAATGCACTTATTTAACAGGCAGGTGCTTACAGCCTTGTACTGGCTGGAGGCTACCTGAAGTTTAAGATAACTCTGTTCTCTCTAGGAGTATTGTAACCAGTGGAGTTTTAAAATCTAATTGTTACAGTGAATCTCATCAGAGAAGGACAAGAAAAAGGTATGTTTCTGTTCGTAATTTTTAATATCTTAATAAAAAAAAGCTCAGTAATGTTTGTCTTGAGTTAAAGAAAAAGCAGAGAGATTTAGAATTTTAGAACTTAAAAAGTTTCAGGACAGTGTGGATTTGGTTTTTTTTTACAGTTTGATTATTTTCATTAGATTTCCTTTATCCCATATGTTTGAGTGTCTGTAAGTATACGAATGTACAAAGAGATATAGATGCATATGTATCTGCATGTGCCTGTGTGTATGTCTTGTTCTGTAGTGCTGATTTATTAAGCTGACCCAAAAAGCAGAGGAAAGTGGATAGCTAAAGTTAAGAACATGCAGATTGGAAAGATATGGTAATGTCTTATATGTGAGCTGCTTACCAGGGCTGAAGTAAGCTTATCATTACTTGAAGATGGTGCTGAGATGATTGAGTGACTTTTTATGGAAGTTTGCTACATGTTCCAGGTCTTGGAAGCCTACAGCTTCATCCACTGAGCAGGTCACTGAGGAGGACTGAAGAACAAGTTTTAGGCAGCAGCTAACTAGAAGCTAGCTAACTAGACAGCAGCTATTAGGCTGAAACTCTATAGCAGATGCTTTGATTTTTGAAGGCTAGTATGGTACAACGTGTTCACACCTTCCTCTTTATATAGGAAATGCAGAAAATGATAGCCTTTTCTTTTCCCTTAAGAGTTTATTTGATGGAGTTAGTGCATGAGTTTTTTTCCTGGATCTAGCCCAGTGTAAGTTGGACCAACATTACTCCATGGATCAGAGAAATATTTAAACTGATAATTAATCTGTTGCTAAAGAAGGAAGGTTGGGTTCCTCCTTCCTAAGGAGGAAGATTGGGTTAGAGACCGCTTAGGTACCCACAAATCCACAAGCCCTGATGAGATGTACCCATGAGTACTGCCTGAGCTGGTGGATGTTATTGCTCAGCCACTGTCTATCATCTTTGAGAGGTTTTGGAGAATGGAAGAGGTGCCAGAGGACTGAAAGAAAGCCAATGTCACACCTGTCTTCAAAAATGGCAAGAAGGAGGACCTAGGCAACTACAGGCTAGTCAGCCTCACCTCCATCTCTGGATGTGATGGAATGGCTCATACTGGCTGTTGTCTCCAAACATGTGGCGGGCAAGAATGCTCAGGAGTAGTCAGCAGGGATTCACCAAGGGGAAATCATGCTTAACTAACCTGACAGCCTTCTGTGATGGAATGACTGGCTGGATACATGAGGGGAGAGTGGTGGATGTCATCTATCTTGACTTCAGCAAGGCTTTTGATACTGTCCCTTACTGATCCTCTTGGGCAAGCTTTGAAGTGTGGATTAGATGAGTGGACAGTGAGGTGGATTGAGAACTGGCTGGACAATAAAGCTCAGAGGGATGTGATCAGTAGCACAGAGTCTAGTTGGAGGCCTGTAGCTAGTGGTGTCCTCCAGGGGTCAGTTCTTGTCCAGTCCTGTTCAATTTATTCATCAATGACCTGGATGAAGGCACAGAGTGCTCCCTCAGCAAGTTTACTAATAACACCAAGCTGGGAGGAGTAGCTGATACCCCAAAGGGCTGCGCTGCCATCCAAAGGGACCTGGACAGACTGGACAACTGGGTGCTGAGAAACCTCATGAAGTTCAACCAAGGCCAAGAGCAAGGTCCTGCACCTGGGGAGGAATAACCCCAGACACCAGTACAGGTTGGGGAGAGCAGCTCTGCAGAGAAGGACCTGGGCATCATGGTGGATGACAAGTTGACCATGAGGCAGCAGTGTGCCCTCGTGGCCAAGAAGGCCAATGGAATCCTGGGGTGCATTAAGAGGAGCATCTCCAGCAGGTCAAGGGAGGTGATCCTGCCCCTCTACTCAGCCCTGATGAGGCCACATCTGGAGCACTGTGTCCGGTTCTGGGCCCCCCAGTACAAGAGGGATGTGGAGCTGCTGGAGAGAGTCCAGCGCAGGGCCACAAGGATGATCAGGGGCCTGGAACATCTGCCCTATGAGGAGAGACTGAGAGAGCTGGGACAGTTCAGCCTGAAGAATAGAAGGCTGAGAGGGGACCTGATCGATTTCTATAAATACCTCAAGGGAGGGAGTGAAGAGGATGGGATCATCCCCTTTTCAGTGGTTGCCAGTGACAAAACAAGAGGAACCGGCCACAGACTGAAGCACCAAAATTTCCACAGAATCTTAAGGAAAAAATTCTTGACAGTGAGAGTGACAGAGCCCTGGAACAGGTTGCCAAGAGGGGTTGTGGAGTCTCCTTCTCTGGAGATCTTCAAAACTCACTTGGACGCAGTCCTGTGCCATGTGCTCTAGGTGATTCTGAGTGTGCAGGGGGGTTGGATAATCTCCAAAGGTCCCTTCCAACCCTAATGATTCTATGATTCTAAGCAGGTGTTGTCCATCCATGCATTGCTTTATTCTAGGGTCAATAGCCTGGGAGCCTCAGCTGGATTCCTTTCCTGCCCTCCAACTTCATACTGCTTCACTAGCAGCACTGAAATCCAGCCTTAGACAAAGACCATTGCAAGCTGCATCTCCTGGCAGGCCTTGGTGTGAGAATGTCTGCACCATATGAAGTTTGATCTAGACAGGATGGAGAGTTGGGCAGTGAGGAACCTTATGAGGTTCAACAAGGACAAGTGCAGGGTCCTGCACCTGGGGAGGAATGACCCCAGGCACCAGCACAGATTAGGGGTTGATCTGCTGGAAAGCAGCTCCGCAGAGAGGGATTTAGGAATCCTGGTTAACAACAGGTTAACCATGAGTCACCAATGTGCCCTCGTGGCCAAAGCGGCCAGTGGGATCCTGGCTACATCAGGGGGAGTGTTGCCAGCAGGTCGAGTGAGGTGACCCTCCCCCTCTACTCAGCGCTGGTGCAACCACCCCTGGAGTATTGGGTGCAGTTCTGGGCTCCCCAGTACAAGAGGGACGTGGAGCTTCTGGAGAGGGACCAGCGTAGAGCCACGAAGATGATTAAGGGACTCATTTCCTCATTTGTCATACGAGGAAAGACTAATCGAGATGGACCTGTTTAGTCTGGAGAAGAGAAGGTTGAAAGGAGATTTGATCAACATGTTCAAGTACTTGAGGAGTGGTGGTAGGGAGGATGGGGCCAGGCTCTTCTCCATGGTGGTCAGTGACAGGACAAGGGGTAACAGGTGCAAGCTGAAACACAGGAAGTTCCACCTCCATATGAGGAAGAACCCTGTGAGGGTGACAGAGCCCTGGCACCGGCTGCCCAGAGAGGCTGTGGAGTCTCCTTCTCTGGAGATCTTCCAAACCCGCCTGGATGCCACCCTGTGCCACGTGCTCTGGGTGTCCCTGCTGGTGCAGGGCGGGTGGACTAGATGATCTCTAGAGGTCCTTTCCGACCTTAACCATTCTGTGATTCTGGGCCAATCCCTGTGTGGGAGCTCTACAGGAGAAGTGTTTTGGAGGGGAATGTTTCCAGTGAGATGGATAACTTATTCATGGCTTTACAGAAGCAGCTGGGTGACACTATAATCATATATAGTCATATATAGACACTTTGGAATAGCTGGGACAGGCATGGGAAAGATAGAGCTTTATAACATTTCTAGCATCCCCTCCCGTTTTGTGAGGATGGTACTCCCAAAGACCAGTGATGTTATTTTAGATATGGGTCAATCCCTCTTTGTCCCACCCTTTTCCCACCCAGACTACCATTTGGGAGTTAACTGTCTGGATTTTCAGTCCACAGGGATGTTTGTGTTTGCATGGGTATGCCAGCATGCCATTCAGATTGAATGTGTGAGATCAAATGAGAAATGGGAAGAACACATCCCTCACTGAGAAATCCTGTGCAACTGCTTGAATTGGTATGGCACTGTGCTGGTTGTTACTCAGCCCTTAGGGGACCTGACATTTATCTTGTCCTTGCCAGAGTGAAATGCATTCTCTTCACTTGGCATTTTGCCTCTGTATGAAAGACAGTGCACTTGGACCCCTAAAATGTGAGTCAGTGGGGCCCACAGTCACTGAGCTTCACTGAGCAGTTTTTGGCTTCCTATAGACTGGAAATGACCTGAGTGAAGAGAGAAGTAAGACGTGGATTTCTGAACACACAATACCACTCAGAAATGTGAATCATTAACTGATCTAAAATGGGCACTAAGTTTTCACTGTCAAGTGGCAGGTTTAATTTATTATTACAGTTTACTTGTTATAATGCTGACAAAAGAAATCAATGTAACTGTTATATTACAGACATTCAATTAAAATAAGTATCATTTGTCTTTAGTGGCTGTAACCTGGGAGGATGGCTGAACTACGAAATTTCACCCAAGCGGTGCAAGACATTTTCAAGAAAACATTTCTCACTTACATGAATGACTGGAGGAAAAACATGACCGAAGCAGCAGATGAATTGCAAGCTAAGGTTGATGCTGAAAACTTTGACTATGTCATCCTTTATTTGATGGTAATGATTGGAATGTTCTCCTTCATTATTGTGGCAATCTTGGTGAGCACTGTGAAATCAAAGAGGCGAGAACACTCCAAAGACCCCTATCATCAGTACATTGTTGAGGACTGGCATGGAAAGTATAAAAGCCAGGTTCTGAATCGAGAAGACTTCAAGGGTGCTGTCCATGAAAACTTTGGTGCAAGAGAAAAAAATAGCCCTGGATCGCCCTGACATTTTGGAAACATCAGCAGTGATGAAATCATAAAGCCGCAAGCAAGGAATTCACTACAATTATAAATGGGTATAAAACTGTTAAATTAACAGACAGGTCAAAGTAGAATAGAGTGCTGAGGAAACATTCAGTCAACAATGAAAACTATGACAGGGTTGCCTGGGGGAACATCCAAGAAAAATACATTATTGTGCTTTGCTTTGATGTTCTATTCTTCAAAATAAATAAATTAATTAATTAATAAAACCTAAAGGAAAAACAAATCGATTTTTTAGCATTTTTTGAAATTCAGATATGGATCCAGGTATTCTCACCACAGAATAACTAGCATGGGCAAAAGTGTCAACTGAGATCCAAACAGCATGGCCCATCTTAAAAATAGCATAAAACTGTACAAATAACTACCAAAACCCCCACAACAACATGCTATGGTATGAATCGTAAGACGTAACCTATACATGCATTCAAGCCAAACTGTCATTCTAATGATGTAGCCTGGCTCCCATTTTGTCTTCCTTGTCAGCAGCAAAGATTGACTCATGATCTTCAGAGGAGACTTGTTTTACAGCAACAGAGCTCCTGAACTAGCAGTCCTGTTCTGCGGACATGTACTGGTTTTGCAGGGCAGCCTCCACAGGTTCATCAGCCACCTTAAAGTTTGTATCTGTCCATCTTGGCTCTTACGCTGCTACTCAGTTCTCCAAAGCCTCATCTATGTGGGATGAAAGTTGGGTTATGGAGGCTTTGGTTACATTCCTAGCAGCCAGGGCTCAGTGTAAACCACTGAGATCTTGCTATTTGACTTTCAGAGATGGGATTTTTATGCTCAGCTAACAAGGCTGTCCCAATCTGTGATTCATAAGGATTTCCCATGTTGGATACTGGCTTCTGTAGGGAGTTTTGTTAACATCTTAGGGTCCCATTGGAAATAATGGGTGACCTTTGTATAACACCGCACCTGGGCATGCGTGGTTGGATTTTGTACAGGGGGTCCCGATGCCCCCTGTGCGACCCTGGAAGCCAGGCGCATGCTCAGTCAGGCCTATGGGCCTATGGGCCTGACTGAGCAATGCCCAGAGCTTCCAGAAGGCTCCAGAGTCCTGGAGGTGGGGGCCAGGGGCTTCTGCCCCTGGAGGACCAACCGCCCCCCAACAGGATTCGACCAATGGGCTGAGTCCTCCACATTTACATGTACCCAGTCAACTCCCGAGTTTCCTTCTCCCCTCCCCTTGTTAAAATCTATATAAGTTGATGTTTCCGTTAATAAACAGCCCCCATTTTATCTCTCTTTAGTTGTTTTGTCTTTTGCTTTGGAGCGCTTCACCCTCTTGGTTTGCCCTTGTTATCCCAGATCCTCTAGGAGGAGTTATACTGGGTGGCGGGGGTGCAACACGCCTCAGAGCGTCTTCTATAGCTGGCTCCTGGGACCCGAGGCCTGCTCCAGCGGCGGCAGTTATCCCTTCCTGCTGACGTCGGAGTGGTAAGGGGAAGCCTCACCCCTGGGGGTGGAAGGGTGGCTACATCTCCCGGTCGGGAACAAAGTCACGCAGCCCCAAGGATCCCTCGCGGGGTACCGCAGCGCCGCGCGACGGGAGGGCCTACTGTGGCGACTCGGAAACGGGGTACAGCCGGGTGGGCCTGCTAAATAAAGATCAACGGGGAGTTGCGAGGCCGCGCGGGCGGGAACCGCGCGGGCTATGCCGGGACGGACACCTCCCGGCATTTGGTGACCCCGACGTGATCACCCGGCGGGAACAACATCACCACTGCGGTGGTCACCGGACCTCTTCCACCTGCTGCAGTTCTGGAATTGCGCCTTCAGTTTCGTCGGTTGGAGCGCGCACCAATCGCCGAGATGGGAGCCTGCTTTTCCAGGGCTGCAGGCCTCAGGTTAGGGGGACTGAGCTATAGAAGGAGTGGCTTGAAACTCTGCTTGTCCTGTACCGCAAGGTGTGGGACGCCGCGGGGCCCTGGGCTTGGGAGGGTAGACCGCGGTTGCGTATGCATGGGCGAGTGCCTCCTGTCTGGGATGAATTTAACCGATCGGGTTATCATACGGTCGGCCTCTGGATCAATGGCCCGGATCCGAGGAAGGGGTGTGGAGGCCGCCTGGGGTAGTATCTAACCTGGGACCGGGCTGGCAGGGGGTTTAGCCGCCCGGGTTTCTCTCGAGCATTTACCCATATTGGGGATGAAGCTTGCTATTGATACTATATATGTTATATTTATATATTTATTTATTTATTCCCTTATCCTCAATAGGAGGTTACCCCACGGCAGCCGCTTGGTGCTGGGGGCCCCTGTGCGGATTTGCCGCCTGAGGCGGCACAGGGGTAACTCCGACTTGTGGCGCCGTGAAGGGGCTCACTCGTGGCTGTGGTGCGTCTTGGCGACTGTCACACAGATTCGCCGCGTGAGGCAGTGTGGCAGGCACAGCCCGACGCATCACAGCCCACACAGAGCCCCGGGGAGATTTTTTAGTATGAGGATATGGGGAATGGGATTTTTAACTATTTATTAATTATTTATTGATATCTATTTATTAGATATTTATATATTTATTAACGGTTAGGGTATTTACGATCATGACTCCTCAATCCTAACCGGGTTGCCTCGCTTTAGTTTGGAGCATAGGGCAGCCGAGGAGGAGTTGCTGCGCTTCCTTCGGGAACGCGCCCCTGCAATTCAAGAGAAGAAGGTTCGGAAGCTTCTCAAAGTTGTGGAAATTGCGGGGCAATTCCCGAACCCCGGCACCATTCTATCTCCGGCGGGTTGGGAGCCACTCGGGGAGCACCTACGGCGGCACCAGGGGCGTGGAGGATCTCCCGGAGGCGGGAAGTCACCTACGTGGCCATCGTAGCGGCTCTGCGAGCCCATCAGGCGTGAGCGCAGGCGGAGCGAGTGTGTCGCCGTCGTGGGACGGGTCATCAGGATCCCGCGTCGTGTGGCGGATTGGGCCTTGCACCGTCTGTGACGTCAGTGTCGCGCCTCGAGGATCCGCCTACGAAAGAGCCACTCGCCTCCGCAATCTCCCCCCCCCGCGTATGTGGCTACCGGAAGTGCTACCCCTGCGAGTGCTCCGCCCGCCATAGAAGGCCGTATCAACGCCAGCGACACCCTGCAATCGTCGTCCGCGCCGGTATCCGCTCTGCGCAGCGGAAAGGGGAGCGGTGCGCGGGCCGCGCCAATCCCACTGCTGCGCAGTGGCGGAAACGGTCGGGCGACGGGTGTGTCGCCATGTAATTGTGGGGATAGAATGGCTGTATGTTTGGGAATTGATAGGGCGGATGGTTATACTGATGGCCTGGATGGGCAAGACATTCATGGTGAATTATGGAACAGGCTTCGTAGTAAGACCCTGGCTGAAGGGGACCTGGACCTGGCTGCATCACTGGATGGGCATCAAGCCTATCCAGTGATGCAGACCACGGGCCAGGATGGCCAGACAGTGGCCTTCTACAGGCCTATGGATTGGAAAATTATTCCTCAATTGAGATCGACAGTCTCCCAACATGGGCTCCACAGCAAGGCGGTGAGGCACATGCTGGGATACTTGTTCGGGGCTGATTTGCTGTCCCCGGATGACTGTCGCGCACTTGCTAAATTAGTCTGTACTCCCGTGCAGTGGATACATTGGGAGAAACTATGGGAGGAGGAGTGTAAGAAGGTGGTGAGCCTCCATAGGAATCCCAATGATCCCCTGCACGGGGTGGATGTGGATATGTTGCTGGGTAAAGGTCCTTATCTCACTAGGTCCGCTCAGCTGTCACTGCCGGCAGAATATTTGTCTGCTGCAGCAGAGGCCGCCCATAAGGTGTTGCTTCGCATCCCTATTGAGCGGAAAGGACCGGGCTGGTCGGCTATTTGCCAGGGCGACCGAGAGTCTTTAGAGGAATTTGTTAATAAGTTGTCCGGCGCCCTGGAGGCCGACCAGAACGTTCCCTGGGAGATGCGCGAGACCTTTTTGCGTAACCTGGTTTTAGAGAATGCCAATAGTAAGACTAAGGCAATAATAAGTGCGCTTCCTGCGGAGGCTACCGTTGGGGATATGTTGGAGCGGGTCTCTCGGGTCAATTTGCAAAAACAGAATGTTATGTTGGCCGAAGCCATCTCTCAGAGGGATGGGCCTATGGCTGAGGCATTGACCCGAATGGCAGAGGCTGTTTGTGCCACTAACTCTGGCATGGCAGGTCCTTCCACATCGATGTATCCCCCCGTCAGGTGTTTTAAATGTGGAGGGGCAGGTCATCTCCGGAGGGAGTGCCGGGTTCGCTCAAGGCCACGTGATGATAATCGTCGTGGTCCGCATCTCCCCAACCAATACTCCGGGTCGGGAAATGGGGTAGCCAGCGCGACGGGGAGTCGCGCCAGGACAGAAATGACCCCCGCTGCCGAGAATGGGGCTCGCCAGCAACGGCAGGGAGCCTCGGAATCGACCTGGCAACATCAGTAGATGTTGTCTTGATGGATTCCTGGCCACAGGCGGTGCCAACAGGCTGGTTTAAGCCCGAGGACAGCCTGGGGGCACTGATTTTAGGTCGATCCTCGCCAGGTTTAAAGGGGTTGATAGTGTTGCCGGGAATAATCGATGCAGACTTCACAGGGGAGGTTATGATTGTTGTATATACCCTCCAACCACCTATTGTGGTACCTGCTGGGAGTCGCCTTGCTCAGATTGTTCCGCTGGCCAATTTGTTTGAATTGATGAGTCTGGGGAAACCTGGGGATACTGTAAGAGGCGACCGTTGTTTTGGGTCGTCTGGTCCAGTCACGTGCTTTTCCTTCAACCTAAGGGCTCGCCCTACCTTAAGGGTCACTGTGACCCAGAGGGGGGAGCGGATTGACATCAGCGTGTTATTGAATACTGGCGCAGATGTCACTATGATCTCCCGGAGTGTGTGGCCCGAACATTGGCCCCTGAGGTCTGCTGCCGGCGATATCACTGGTCTCGGTGGTATGGCTGCCGCACAGATCTCAGTTCACCCGGTGCAGATCATAACTGACGAGGCCATGGCCACTATCCATGTTTACGTCTGCCCTTTGCCACAGGGATTGGCAGGGTTGATGGGAAGGAACGCGATGGTCCAAATGGGAGTTACACTATCCTCAGGATCGCCGTTTTTTTCTCGGCGGTCATTGGAGAACCGCCTCCACCCAGGCGTCTCGTCTGGATAACGGATGAGCCGGTCTGGGTGGACCAGTGGCCACTGACAAAGGAGCGGCTTTCCGCAACTCATCCGTTGGTGGGCGAACAACTGAGTTTAGGTCATGTAAAAGAATCAATTAGTCCCTGGAACACTCCCATTTTTGTCCTTCTCAAAAAATCGGGCAAGTGGTGCTTGGTGCATGACCTGCGAAGGGTTAATGATCAGATGCAGGCCATGGGTGCCGTGCAGCCTGGGATGCCTAATCCGGCATTGTTTCCGGAAAATTGGCCTTTATTAGTGATAGATTTGAAGGATTGTTTCTTCAACATCAAATTGCATCCAGATGACACCCAGAGGTTTGCATTTATGTTACCCTCCGTAAATCGTGCGGAACTGGCCCACAGATATGAATGGGTGGTTCTACCCCAGGGTATGAAGAATAGCCCAACTCTTTGTCAGTTATATGTTGCGGCCGCTCTGGCTCCGATTAGATTGGCTTGGCCTGAGTGTCTTATTTATCATTATATGGACGATATTCTGTTTTGTCAGAAGCAGCCCTTTGAGCCTGCTCAGATTGGGTACATAGTCAACACCTTTAATTATTTTGGCCTCCAAATTGCAAAAGAAAAGATCCAGATGAGTCAGCCATGGAAGTATCTGGGGTGGCTCATCTCGGATTCGGTGATTCGGCCCCAAAAGTTATCAATTTCGGCTAATTTGGCAACACTGCATGATGCTCAGCGATTATTGGGTGACTTGCAGTGGGTAAGGCCCGTTGTTGGCCTTCGGAACGAGGATATCGCTCCGCTGTTACCCTTATTAAAGGGAACAGACCCAGCTCAGCCGATTTCGGTTTCTCCTGAGCAACTGCAAACTCTCCAAATAATCGTAGATAAGATCAATAGCTCTTGGACTCACAGAGCTATGGAGCACGTGCCGTTCTCAGTGTTCATTCTCCATGCCGAACCGCATGTGAATGTGGTTATTGCCCAGTGGCGGGAAGGGCAAGAAAGGCAGGAGGACAAATTTTATTTAATTGAATGGGTGTTTGGCGCTATAAATCCTAGAAAGAGCATCGAGCCTACACTCGAGGCCATGGCTGATCTGATTAAGCGGGCTAGATTGCGTGCGGTAACGATAACGGGCAAAGAACCCGAGAGTATTCATTTGCCAATGGCTCCCGCCGAATTGGAGTGGGCTCTGGCCAACTCCTCACAGCTGCAAAGCAGTGTGTTAAATTGGTCAGCGACTCTGACAACCAAGTTTCCATCAGGGAAGCTTGGTAACTTTATTAGAATGCAAAAGTGGGTGAGGACCCCATTGAGGTCGGAACGGCCATTGGCAGATGCCGTTACTGTGTTTACAGACGCAGGAGGTCGCACGGGGAAAGCCGCGGTCGTATGGTCGCGGGAGGGTAATTGGCAACACCAAATTCTCGAAGGATCTGAGGGGGACTCATTGCAGATCCTCAAGTTGATGGCAGTCTGTTGGGCATTTACGAATCGGGTGTCCAGCAAACTGAACATCATTTCGGACTCCCTGTATGTGGTGGGAGTAGTGGAGCGGATTGAGGATGCTGCCATCCACTCGGCGGGAAGGATGCGTCTGGTGCAGTTGTTTAGGCAGCTGCAGCAGGCCATCTGGCAGTGGTCTGCTCCCTACTGCATCATCTACATAAGGAGCCATCAATTGGATAAGGGGCTCGGCTTGGGAAATAGTAAAGCCGACGCTCTAGTGTCAGTTGGGCTAGAGCGGAAATGCCCCGAAAATAAATTCGAAGCGGCCAGAATTGCT